>JBBBDQ010001135.1:355000-400000 GCA_037127315.1 Ascarosepion bandense
AATGTCGTAGAAAAACAGCCAGACAATAAGCAGAAGGCTGGAAAAGAGATTTTGATTAAATCTCGTCGTGTCGAGATCTCACAATGAGATCTCGCAATGATTGCAGGACGACCACTGAAAACGACTGGTTGCAAATAGAATCGATAGATAAACCACACGACTATTTTCAGAACTTTAATATCAACAATCGTGTGAATGCATCTAGGCCCCGCCAGTATTGACAAACATAAGAAAGAAGCATTTAAAAATATTTCCTGTGTCGTCTATTGCCATTGATCATTATTACTCTCTCTCTCTCTCTCTCTCTCTCTCTCTCTCTCTCTCTCTCTCTCTCTCTCTCTCTCTCTCTCTCTCTCTCATGCTCGCACATGCATAAATAAAAATGGCTGGCCACTCGTTTTCGAGGATACCGGTCTACTGGGATGGCTAGCTAATCCCCATTGCAGACGCCTGTTCAAGCACATTTGTGTTTGTTCAACACTCGCAGAGTCCACCTGTGGTTTATACAGCAACTATGCCGAACAGACCTTAGTTACAGTTTCTGGGACAGAGCGTGCTATCTCGCGTGAACAACAGTCTGAACAAGACCAGGACGCTCAAACCTTCGCTCACGATGATTCGTGACTTCGAGCTGGCAAAGTAAGCCGTCTACCCAATTTTACTCTCAAGGCTTGAGTCAACCCGTGGTACGCTTAACATCTGACAAATCGACCATGGTGAGATTCGAACCCGTTCTAACCACTCTGCCATGCGAAATGATCACACACACACACACACACACACACACACACACACACACACACACACACACATATATAACGCTAGCGCACGTACACCCTTGTGAAAATTAAATGAAACAAAACGAATAATGCCTTCCGAGGATCTTTCACACTTTCCCTGATCATGTATACGTCGTCTCTTGTTGTTGTATTCCACTTCCGACCGCATTTTCCTTTACGTTTTGAATCTGATGAATCCAGTTTGCTTCTTCGACTTGATGACAGTAATATACATAGTGATAATAAAATTACATAAAAAGATGCATATATCTATATCTATATATAATGAGAGAAGGAGAAAGAGAGAGAATGCGTTAAATAGATCAAATTGACTGGACCAAGTCATGAATAGACTGTCATAGATCGACATGAATGGAGACAGTTATAAATTCAAATAGATTAGCAGATCTATCTATCGCCCGGTTCACACTCCACCCACGTCTATTGAACAGGTTAAGAGGTTCATCCCTTGTTTCCTGTTTAGGATGTGGTTTCCGGCTTTCTCTTTTCCAATCTTCTCACTTAGTTTTTTTTTTTCAATTGGAATAGATAGATCTATCTATCGCCCGGTTCACACTCCACCCACGTCTATTGAACAGGTTAAGAGGCTCATCCCTTGTTCCCTGTTTAGGATGTGGTTTCCGGCTTTCTCTTTGCCAATGTTCTCACTTTGTTTTTTGTTTTTTTCAATTGGAGTAGATAGATCTATCTATCGCCCGGTTCACACTCCACCCACGTCTATTGAACAGGTTAAGAGGCTCATCATCTTTTCCAATCTTTTCACTATTACGTAGCCCCCTGCACATCAGTGGCGTTACCGCCTTGCTCGGGGTGATACGATTAAAAAAAATATATATACAGAGGATCGAAAATCACAGTTACTGTGTCACCAAATTAACGAAACAATTTTTAAACTCTACGCTAGATCAGTCAGTCAGTCAAGTGCTATACGTAATACACGCTTGGACGATCATGTCTCGAAAGAGACATGACTGACTGAGCAGAAGATTATTTATTTATTTATTTATTTTTTTAATCATTTCACCCCAAGCAAGGCATTCCACTGCCACTATTGCGCTTGGGGCTACATAGTGGAAGGTAAATAGAAAGAGTGGTTAGATATAGGAAATGTCAGAAGGGGAGTGATAGATAGTTGGGTGGGAAGAGTGTTTGAAAGAATGGAAGTTAGTTTGTTAGAAGGTGTCTATTGACCTTACATTTAAACTCCTGGAGATTGTAGCCGTCGGGGAAGCAGTCATGTGGAAGGGAATTCCACAGTCGGGAAGTGCGAGAAAATAAACTGTTGGATTTTATCGGTTTCACTGTAAAAGGGTGGGATCTAGTTGCTAATCTAGTATCTCGTGCAAATTCGAACCTAGGGGGCACCAGTGATCTAATTTCATCGGAGCAGAAGCCGTGAAAGTATTTATAGAAGAGACACAGGGAAGCCACGTCGCGCCGGTGAGAGAGAGACTGCAGGCGGTCTGCTAAGTCGGTATCGATCACATTACAGACCCTCTGCTGTACCTTGTCTAGAAGCCCAAGGATTATCCCGCAGTAGGTTGCCATTGCTTTCTGCAGTAGACTAGTTGCCATCCAAGGCTATAGAACCCAATCTGTCCTATTATTTGACTCATAGCTAGAGGGAGAAGAAATGTATTATATTATTAAGTAGTAATTAGTGGGGGATCAATGTATTACTTCATGACAATATAAAACTGATCCCTTATTTTATGCCTAATAAAACTTTTAATCATGTTTTCAATTATTATATTTAGTCAGTCATTTAAGTGCCATACGTGATACACACTTGGGTGATCATGTGTCGAAAGAGACATAAATGACTGGAAGAAGATTTTCCTGCAGTAAGTTTCCATTAATTTCTGCGGTAGGCTGGTTGCCAACCAAGGCTATAGAACCCAATCTATTATTTCCTATTTTCATCTTCTCCTCTTACCTTCATTCAGTCAGTCATTCACGTGCCATACGTGACATACGCTTGGGCGATCATGTCTAAAAAGAAACATGACTGACTGAGCAGAAGATTTTCCTGCAGTAGATTGCCGTTACCTTCTGTGGTAGACTGGTTGCCAGCCAAGGCTATAGAAACCAAGCTGTCCTGTTATTTAACTCATTCGGCGATCATGTCTCGAAAGACTGACTGGGCAGATGATTATCCTACAATAGGTTGCCATTACTTTTTCGGTAGACTGGTTGCCAGTCAAGGCTATAGAACCCAATTTTTCCTGTTATGTAACCCATAACTCGAGGAAAGATTAATACCTTTCCAAAAGGTATTTGTGCGTAATTGGATGCAATTTAACTGGAATTCGAACTCGGTTCCCCGATTTGTTGTTCCGACAAATCAAATATTTTGCTCTATTTCCTTGTTACTTTCGGAATAGCCTGGTCCATAATTTGGTCAGTTTTCTTCTCTTTGCAATAATGAGATTCAGTTGTCACGTCTGGACCGGGCGAGCAAAACATCCTAATTTGAACAGTTCCTGGTAGATCATCTTCCCCACTCAGTTATACCTCTTTCTGTATTTGTTTAAATTGGTTTCTTCTATAACAATCGTGTTTGGATGGAATTTTTAATGAAGATTGCTTGATCAAATATTCTGCTGTGTTTGTTTTTATGTATTGCGTGTGCATTTTTCCAAGGTTATAGCAGAATGATAAGTTTTCTTTTAAACGAATCAAATAAGATAAATTAGTTATAAGAAAGCGAAAAAATATAGAAAAGACTGATATTTTCAGAAGTTAAAGGATGAAATTTAAACGTAAGAAAAGCGAATGCGATAATATCATTCATAAAATCCGCCAGAAATGTTTCAAAACCTTTCTATTCCTCTTTGTTTTTTTACCCCTCGTTCAATTAGATTTGAATCACTAAATTTAGGTCGATCGGAACGGTGAAAAAAAAATACATTGTGCCATATTATATTTGAGTATTATATTTGCTTTGGCTTACTACGCCAGTCAAATAGGATATTTCAAATGTGTTTCTTTCGTTTTTACTCAACGGTAATAAGCCCCGGTCTTTCGTGGTAGTTTTCCTTTGAAGGGTAATTTTATCGAAATTTATCGATGTATTTTTTTTTTTTATTGGTTTCGGAGCATGATTTCTTCTCGAAGAAATTATCTAGCAAACCATCTTCTATCCTTTTGAAGGAAGGAAAGGAATCTAATCATGAAAAGTTCACAAAACCGGGAATGAAACAGGAATAAAAAAATATAACAAAGAATTCGGTAAGGCCAAACTTTGACCGACATGGCATATTTTTTAATAGATTCTGCGAGCATCGAATTTATACCCACTGTCAATTTTTGAACTCAGACAGGCAATTCATACATGGGAATTTATAGAGAGTAAATGGCTATGGCAAATATATCGTAGTCAGTACGGTTTCTTGTAAAACCACCAATTATATCAGGTCACTCTACAAACACTACTGGAACCAGGTACTATTGTAATATATGACCTTGAACGGTGGATACAACTGACGGATACATTCGGTCGCAGGTAAGATTAACAAAAGTGACAACAGGCTTGAAAAGCAATGACCTAGTAAGGGTGTGGTTGGCAGATACATTCACCCGTAGATGATATCAAGAAATGATACGGATGTAGTTGACAGATATATCCGGCCGTAGATGATATCAACAAATGACATGGATGCAGTTGACAGATATATCCGGCCGTAGATGATAACAACAAATGACACGGATGCAGTTGACTGATATATCCGGCCGTAGATGATATCAACAAATGACATGGATGTAGATGACAGATATATCCGGCCGTAGATGATATCAACAAATGACACGGATGCAGTTGACAGATATATCCGGCCGTAGATGATATCAACAAATGACACGGATGCAGTTGACAGATATATCCGGCCGTAGATGATATCAACAAATGACACGGATGCAGTTGACAGATATATCCGGCCGTAGATGATAACAACAAATGACACGGATGCAGTTGACAGATATATCCGGCCGTAGATGACATCAACAAAGTTAAACGAAAGAAAAAAAGCATAGTGTAGAAGCTTTAAGAGGATATGAATAATCTAGAATTTATGTCTGAATAGACAGAGACTGACTAACGACTCCCGACAGCTCCTTCGTATGGATGAACTCTCTCCGGTTACTTCCCTGCTCCACACAACAGTCAACGTTGAAGAATAAAAATATAAGAATATATTTTTATATATAATTGCTCCTCGTTGTTTGTCCAAATCCAGCGTAATATATAAGTCTATATGCGGCATGGCTGATGTCATCGATGTCTAACCCGGTTTCCCATCAGTCTTTGTTGTGCTGTGATGCGATAGTCTAGCACTCATTGCCGATATTAAATAAAAGTCCAGTGATATTTTCTTTGTTTCAATCGAAAATTTACTGTTTCTTAAGACTTCGATTATTGCTGAAGGTTGAAGATGATATCTGTATTAGTCTACATGTATATACGAACACATTTCTGTTGCTTCAAGACTCATTTTTATGTCGATGTTCAAGGGCAACATGATATAAAAGTTTACAAAGCAAGAGGCACAAGTTATAGGGATACATGGGGAAGATCATAGCTGACTTTAGGCAACAACAGGTTTTTCCAGCAGTGATCGAGAAAGCATCGTCTGGAGGGTAGGTTCCACAAAGCAACGGCTAATGGAACAAGATATTGCTCGAGTGGAGCTTACATATCACGAGAAGAATATGATACTGTTATAGTGGAAGGTATATTTCACCAATGGAATACGATACAGTTCGAGTGGAACTTATATTTTATTAGTGAAATACGATATTGTAAGAGTGAACTTGCATTTCATTAATGGAATACGATATTGCTAGAGTGGAACTTCAATTTCATTATGGAATACGATATTGCTAGAGTGGAACTTTAATTTCATTAATGGAATACGATATTGCCCGAGTGGAACTTACATTTCATAAATGGAATACGATATTGCACGAGTGGAACTTTCATTTCATTAAGGGAATACAATATTACTCGAGTGGCACTTACATTTCATAAATGGAATACGATATTACTCGAGAGAAACTTACATTTCATTCACGGAATACGATATTGCTCGAGTGGAACTTTCATTTCATTCAGGGAATACGATATTACTCGAGTGGAACTGACATTTCATTAATAGAATACGATATTGATCGAGTGGAACTTACATTGCCTAAATGGAATACGATATTCCTCGAGTAGAACTTTAATTTCATCATGGAATACGATATTGCTAGAGTGGGCCTTTAATTTCATTAATGGAATACGATATTGCCCGAGTGGTACTTTCATTTCATTAATAGAATACAATATTGCTTGAGTGGCACTTACATTTCATTAATGGAATACGTTATTTCTCGAGTAGAACTTGCATTTCATCAATGGAATACGATATTATTCGAGTGGAACTTGCATTTCATCAATGGAATACGATATTACACGAGTGGAACTTAAATTTCATTAATGGAATACGATATTACTTGTGTAGAACTTACATTTCATTAATAGATTACGATATTACTCCAGTGAAACTGACATTTCCTAAAGAGAATACAATACTGCTCGAGTTGAACTTACATTTCTTTAATGGAATACGATATTACACGTAGATTTTTCCAGTGGAATACGAAACGAACAAGGAGTGGTTTCAGTACAATATAAGTGAAGGTTAGAACTGTTAGAACGAAGGAATGGCCATGATTTGTATATATATATATATATATATATATATAACACGATGTTTATATACTCAAAACATTTTTTTTTCAATTTTCAATTAAATGAATTGAAATGGTATTGATTATTTACCGATAGATACCCGCGAAGCATTTATACGCCCATCTCCGCAAATAGAAACGGTGGGCTTTGAATCGGTCTATTTCGCGTGCTTTAAAAAAAACTACCGACGATACTTGCTATTGCTCCGCGTTGCCACTATAACTGCTAGCGGACTTAAACTCGTTGCGAAACGCTTATCATTTCTAATCGTTCGTGCGCCTAGAAGTCACGTCACGTGCTTTATGTTCTTTTGTGTTATTTCATTGGATCGTCCGTTTCTTAATTTTTTTAGCGCGTTCAGACTAGTATCGAAATTAATAAGAACGTTTAAATTTCTTCACCTACAGCAGACTGGAATTGATTCGTGTTTTTCCTGAAGGCATACCTACAAAAAATAATCCTGTAAATGATTTATATAGCCACATCAGCATTTTAAAGAGTTTCAATTAATAGACAGGGACGCTCAGAATTATTGGAAACGAGATTCTCTTAAGTAATTTATCGCCTATAACCCATTTTCGGACAGTGAATTTTTGCCTATCGCGATAAACGGGTGTTCTCTTAGGGAAGCTCGGTGCTTTGGGTCGCTATGAGGAATTCAAATCAGACCTCACGCCAAGATTTTTCCAAATATATCCTTTCTTAAATGAAATACTCCTTTTCAAAGTCGACATACATGACCATAAAAATGTTTAGAAATTAAAAGAAAATGGTTAAACTTTATATTATCTAAACTTATTGATAAATGGAACTTTGTCTGTGTGTGTATGTGTGCGTGTGCCTGTGTGTGTGTGTGTGTGTGTCCCCGTTACCTATAGACTCCGAAACGGCTGAACCGATTTTCTTGGAACTTACATAGTTGTACTAAAAGCGTGTGCGATTGTTCTTAGGTAGGTTTTGTGTCGAGGTACCCCCAATAAATATCGAAAATCGATAATCGAAAAACTCGGGTTATAGAAGGAGTGGTCCGATTGTAATCAAATTTGATACACTCATAGACAAAGACATAAGAAACGATATTCTGGAGTTTCAAGGTAGCAGTTCTTATAATAGTGCAGAAAATCGATAATATATATATATATAAAAGGCAAGATGTTTGTGTGTGTGTGTGTGTATGTCTGTGTGTTTATCTGCCTGTATGTATATATTTTTTTAGCCCTTTTATTTTAGTTTTTTTATCGGGTTTGGCTCTAAGTAGGTATAATTGTAGTTCTTAGTCTCAGCCATGATACCATTTACTCAGAGGACTTATTTAGCTTTCAAAATTCAGTTTACGACGAAAACCAGGAAATCAAACTTTGACTTACATCCATTCATTTTTCTTTCAGTCTACGGTTTTGCTTTAACTGGAAACAACTATTGCTTTTTAATCTTTCGTGCCAACGTCCAAAGTGTTTGAGCTCCAGGACCATGGATTAGTTTTAAAGCTTTCATTATACCCGAGCAACGCCGGGCTATACTGCTAGTTTAAAATAAATAAATGCATAAATAATTGATTAAAATAAAAAGATTTGAATTAGGAGATGGAAAGTGCGACACAGAGATCCGAAGATGAATTGGCATGGCAAAGGACGCGTTCCAGGAGCTGTGTAAAGTACTAACACACAGGAAAAAATTTCACTAGAAACAAAGAAAAGAGTGCTGGATTGCTATGTGATGTCAGTTCTTCAATACGGCAGTGAATGCTGGACAATATCATCGAAAATGTGGACAAAACTTGAAGCAGCGGAAATGTGGTTCTACAGAAGGATGCTACGGATATCGTGGACTGAGCATACAAGCAACGATGAGGTCTTGGAAAGAATGGCAACAAAAAGGAAATTAATATTGAGCACCAGGAAGAGACAACTGAAGTTCCTGGGACACGCAGTGAGGAAGGAGAGCTTGGAGAACCTGATACTGACTAGCCAGATAGAAGGAAAGAGAGACAGAGGAAGGTAGCGGATAACATATTTGTAGAACCTGATCAGGTGGATGACGGAACGGGGGTTGCCAGGAGTAACAGGAGCAAACATACTAAGAGCCACAAGGGATAGGGAGACGTGGAGAACCATGATCGCCTACGTCCTGAAAGAACAGGGCACACAGAAGAAGAAGAAAAAGAAATAAATATAAACATATAAGAAAATAAAACGTCATCAACAATAACAACGTTTAGTAACTTGCGATTAAATTAGGTCCCTTAGGATTCTCCATAATTTACCTTGACTTTCAGTTGGCATTAAAAGTATTTTCAGAGTTCTTAAATTTAAAAATTTTGAAGACCGAAAAATGTTTTTACATCTGTTTATAAATACATGCAGCAAAATAAAATTCTTATATTTACCTTGATAGCGGACGAAATGCGACGAATAAAAAAATTCCTTTTGTCTTAGTTAATTATAGTTTAGAACATGTACAAATTTGTAGTAGTTTGTAATTTGTATATGTTCTAAATTATAATTTATAATATATATATATATATATATATATATATATATATATATATATATAGTGTATCGAGGCAGTAGACATTTCTCTAAACATATACTGTTAAATATAAGAGACAATGAATGTCTATTATGTTTAATCATGAGCCGTTCTAAACGTCGTATTTTGGCTTTAATTTCAGGTGAAAATAAAGAGAAAAATTTTCCAACATTTGGATAATATTTTATTAAGTTGGTTCTAAGCTTTCAGCTTACATGAGCCATCTTCAGAGAGGTTACAAGGACGTTAACATAAAAACATCCACCATCAGTGACGAATTTATCTTTTGTTGGCATAGAACTTTTCGAATTTACAAATTTACGAACTGCATTTCCTATTTTTGGTAACTGTTATCGTTGCTTAGCAAAGGTTGGCCAGAGATATGAATATTTAAAGTCTTTTAAAATACAAAGTTTCGAATGGAAATTTGAAAAAAGTGTCCAATGTATCCAATACTTTTGCATAGGGTAATTTTGAACTTTGATAAAAAAAATGATTCAACCATGAGTTTTTAATTTTTCTTCCACAAACAACTGAACAACATTACGAGATATTACTTAACAAATATCAGACAAAATGGCGAACATAAACCAGAGTTATATAAAGAAAATAACATGTAGCCAATACTTATGCGTGTCACTGTATATTGTTAAAGGCGTAGCTACTCGAAAGAAAAAAGCGTCACTCGGTTTAAAGGAACACACATTTAAAAAAAAATAAGAAAATTAAAGACAGTAATGATGTCTGTCTGTCATTATCATTTTCCTTTTTCTTACCGACTCTCTCTTAACCTTAGCCACTACCTTCATCATTTACAACTTTCCTTAGCTTTTCCCAATTCTTAATACAGAAAGGCTGTTGAAGTCTCTCGTCACATCTCAGAATCACGAAATAAAAAAAATGGATGTACGGCTTTTAATATTTTTTTTTATTTAACGAGATTTATTTTTAATTGTGTAGCAATCGAAAATTTATTGCTACAATAGCAAACTCGTTTGAACGGCTCATCTGGTGGAAAAACATCAAATATATTATTCATTAAGAGTGAAAAGAAACAACCCCAAACTGGGATATCATTTCAAACGCAAGAAAGGTGTTTTTTTGCATTCTTTGCTATGAAACTGAAAGCCTAAAATAGGTTTGCGATGAATAAATAAAGCGATAAATAAAAAAAAAAATACGGAAAAGAAAAAGATTCTCAAAAAAAAAAAAAAGAAAAAATAGAATAAAAACGATAAGATAACGTTTTATTGGTTCTAAATAAAAGCTTGATATGATACAATTTTTGACCAATCAGAAACGTGTACGCCTTATTGAGTGGTAAAACGGAAGTGGACTGTAAAATGTAATCGCTTGTCAGACATTGTAGAACAGGGAAGAATGATTAGTCTGCTGTATTAATCGTTATAAAGATAAAGAAACTATCAGTGAAATCAATAACGTCAGATGAAACAAATACGAAGAACAATTGATTAAAAAAGCGTAAAGTAAAATGGTAAATGAAGTTAGTAAAAAAGAAAACATGCCAAAAATTTGACCAAATTAAAATCAAAGTTGAAGATGTAAATAATCTATAGTGGGTAGGCGTTCTTTTGAGGGGTAGTTGTTTCAGATTAACGGAATTTGGTCTCGTTGTAGATAGCCCACTATAAGTCATAAAATGATTACAAATCAAGAAAAGCAAATTGAGTTGAAAAATAACATTTTATATATACACATATCAATTAAGGTTTTTACAATTAAAGTAATCCTTTAAATATGGGTCCAACGGACGTTAAAATGTTCATGGCAATAAAATGCTGAAAAGAAAATTAATGCTTAGGTAGGTGGGAGTGTTGTAAGTAAGGAATGTCTCTGATGTATCCGCTCCTTTAGTCAGTAAGTAGTTTTGAGACAGCGAAGAAGGAAAAGATAGGGAAGGGAGGCGAGCATAGTAAGCCGCTTGACTTGGTCAAGGGGGCTACTAATTACTCTCGCCTCTCTCGAGCCTGTCTGGGTCGGTCTGTCTGTCTTTCTGTCTGGTGATGCTTTCTGTATCGGCTTTTTATATCTTCTTTTTGGATCACAGTAGCTCATTTTGGAATTCATACTTGTATTTGGGTCTGGGCTTCCCATTAGCCGATAAATAAAATTTGCGTAGGCTCGCGAACTGAAAATTTAATATTTAATTAATTTTTAGTTTTCAACCGGAACATCTGTGCGAAGCTGGATTCGCACCGACGAGTTTTGGTCATTTGCTTTTTGGTCGTGAGAGTGCAAACATCCGGTCCATCGCTTTGTTCGGTCGGTATCACCACAAATCTCTAAAAATATTGCAATGTCTGTCAGGAGGTTATTCAGCTATCTAATATAAGAGTATTCGAAAACTAATGACGTTTTTCCAGAAAGGGTTTTAAAAACAATAATGTATTAGAATATATTACGGTACTCAGAAAGTTATAATGTATTAGCAGATTAGGAGAAAAGATATAAAACCAAATGTAATTAACATATATTTTAAAACTTTTAGGTTCTTCGGAAAGTAATGACGTTTTACCAAAAAGCATTAAAAATACATCTTATTTGAATTTGTTAAGATATAATCGTATTACGAAAGTAATGACGTTTTATAACAGGGGTCGCAACCTTTTGGAGAACGATTTGCCAAAAAGCTGTGTAGAATCATTGAGGAGGGCCAAACAACTATGTCTCCGGTGTCATGGAGAAGAACCATGTTATTAAATATGTGAATAAATTTTATGTGTTTGAAGAAAGCAATAATTCAATATAATTTAATATCTGAAGGAAATTTTGTGAAAAAAATATTACATCTTAAAAATAGATGTTTCATAAATCAGTATTGAAAAAAAATTCCATAAAAATCGGTTGAAAACACTATTTTATATTCATTTAAAAGTACCCGCTCACGAAAGCAATTTCACAGAAAAAGTGAAAGTGAGGCCGTACGCTAATTTTGGCGATCCCTACAAATAAAAAATAAAAGTAAAACACATTCTCCAGGTAAAAAAAATATAATTTATTTTCATTTCGACGCAATATAATCAGACTATCAACTGTCACTTTGGTTTGGATTACCTAAATTTTATATGGTGTCCAGAGTAAGGTAGCGGGCCAGACAAGATTCATTCGAGGGCCGGACGTGGCCCGCGTGCCGGGTTTTGCCGACCGCTGTTTTACAAGAAAGAAGGCAAAATCAAATGTAAATCGAATATATTTAAAAAAAGAACTTATCAATTGCAGTTTAGATGTCCCAAAACGCTTCACAAATTCCCTACACAATCGTAAGTAATTTAATTGGGCAAAAATATAATTAGGTTCAACTGACATATATTTGTTTAAATATTTGCCCGTTTGTAAACCAATTATTTACTGAGAGATAACATGTTTAGGGGAGATAGATCTATTTCCCTCCATGTTTAGGGGAGATAGATCTATTTGCCTCCATGTTTAGGAGAGATAGATCTATTTGCCTCCATAATCACAGTACTTGGCAAAGTGCCTTCTAGTCTATTCTAGAAAATCTCAGTGCTCCAACAACCATTGATACTACTAACATTTTCATGTTTCACATCTACATTACCTGTATATTAAGTATTAACTACATATATATATATATATATATATATATATATATATATATATATATATATATATAATTTAGAAAAAAATTATATATACTGCAAGTATATCTAAAATTTTATCTAAATTTTTTTATAAATTATATTGCTCTGTGAAATTAAATAAATGAATTTAACATTTTTGATGTTACATTTGAATTCTTATGAGTTTGTCTCTATCGGAATTTACCTGAATAATATACCAAATGTTCTACTATATATATATATATATATATATATATATATATATATATATATGTAATGAATTATTTTTGAACATTATTTTTACCGATACTCGTAATTAAGTAGATATTCTGTTTTTAATTAAACAGTATTTTATATTTATAAAAGGTTCGAATCCTGCTGGATAGCACACATTTTCGTAATAAAAATTTATCGTTAAATAATCAGGCCGGTAGATATAAATATAAAATACTGTTTAATTAAAAACAGAATATCTACTTAAATACGAGTATCGGTAGAAATAATGTTCAAAAATAATTCATTACAAATTGTCGGTTGCTTATAACCAAGTTTCGTTAAAATTCGTTAATTTCCGTAACATGTTTATATATATATATATATATATATATATATATATATATATATATATATATATATAGGTGTTTTTAATATCAATTTTAGCTATGTATATATATATAGCTATTATTATTATTATTATTATTATTATTATTATTATTATTATTATTATTTTCCCATACTTCAACTTAATAGCTATCAGGTTTCGAAGTTTAATACACCATTTTCAGGCAGTGAAATGTAATTAATTTACTTGGTTATATATTGTTGTGTCCTCTTTGGGTCAGGATGGGAGCAGTTTTCTTTTGTTTCTATGTGAATCATTTTAGCTTAGCTTACTTCCCAGTAAGTGCGCTGTGGTACAGTGGATATCGGCTCGGAACGAGAAGCTGAGGAGTCGAGTTCGAATTCCACCTGAATTCATTGTATTCACTTACGCACAAATACCTTTGGGAAAGGTATTAATCCGTCTCTTCCTTCCAGTTATGGGCTAAATAGCAGGGCAGATTGGGTTCTATAGCCTTGGTCGGCAACCAGTCTACCGCAGAAAGCAATGGCAACCTACTGCACGATAATCTTCTGCCCAGTCAGTCATGTCTCTTTCGAGACATGATCGCCCAAGCGTGTATCACGTATGGCACTTAACTAACTGACTTCCCAGCCAACCACCCCTTTACCTTTTTCTTTTTTCCTTTCGCTCCCTCTACCACTTCTATTCCGCCTGACATGGCTAAGTTTCAACTTTTAAACTCTCAACTCAGATAAGGGAGGGGATGTCTTCCTTGTTTACTTCTTTAAATTCAAAAATTACTAATCTCACCCCATTTTATTTTCCTGTAGATGGATGCTTTTTTTTTTTACTTCAACCGGTATAAAATCTTTTGTCATTTGAATTTGATTAAATAAAATTTTCGTTTCGCCGTTGCTGAAGAAGCTAGGAAGCCCTCGTAGAAATGGCTATTCAAAGGATTTAAACATCGAAATTTTGGTTTACACACACACACACACACACACACACACACATCAGCATGCAGTGTGGGTATAGAAGAATCCAAAGAGTATCCTGTACATAAAGTGGTAGGATAACACTCTAGGAGAGCTCTAAATATATATGTATAGAAATACATATAGAGCAAATATGAGAAAAATTAACCCTCTAGAGCCATTCGTATCATATTTGATACAGTATGAAAACAAGCCTTGAAAGAAATATTTTCCTGAAAAATTTTTTAAGAGAAATATTTTATAAATTTCAAATGAAAGCAGTACTGACTGCTCAGTCAATGAATACCAAATGTTTCCTCATAGGGAAATACCAAATGTTTCCTTATAGGGAAATACTGTATCAAATATGATACGAATGGCCCTAGAGGGTTAAGGCAGACACGTTATTTCACAATAAATCAGAAGTATAGGTCTATTTCATGATGGTTCACCTGAAATAGGCTTATATATATATATATATATATATAGTTTGTAGTTATATATAAGCATGCAGTGTGGGTATAGAAGAATCCAAAGAGTATCCTGTACATAAAGTGGTAGGATAACTCTCTAAGAGAGCTCTAAACATATATGCATATAAATACATATTTTATTTTTTAATCATATCACCCCAAGCAAGGCGGTGACGCCACTGATGCGCATGGGGCTACTTAAGAGTAAAATGATTGGAAAAGAGAAAGCCGGAAACCACATCCTAAACAGGAAACAAGGGATGAGCCTCTTCACCTGTTTAAAAGACGTGGGTGGAGTGTGAACCGGGCGATAGTTAAGTCTATCTACTCCAACTGAGAACAAAAAAAAAAAAAAGAAAGCCGGGAACCACATCCTAAACAAGAAACAAGGGATGAGCCTGTTCACCTGTTCAAAAGACGTGGGTGGAGTGTGAACCGGGCGATAGTTAAGTCTATCTACTCCAATTAGAGCAAATATAAGACAATTAAAGCAGACACGTTATTTCATGGTGAATCGGAAGTGTGGGACTATTTCAGGCGAACCATCATCAGGTTCCGTCTTTATTTTACAAAGGATTTTACACGAATATATATATATATATATATATATATATATATATATATATATATAGGATGGTCCAAATATAGTTGGGAAGTAAATGATAACATTTATTTTGAGATTACACACACACACACACACACACGCACACACACACACACTCACACACACACACACACACACACACATATATATATGCGTGAGTTTGCTTGTGTGTGTGTGTATCAGCGTTTGATTCTAAAAATACAAGTATGTGTGGTCTAAGAACAAATGTGTAATCACTTAGTTTTGAAACGGAGAAGATTATAGAACAATTCCTATACGCACGTGTAATATGTCTGTCTGTGGAAGGGTGGCTGAAGCAAGATGGACTGTATTGAACGGGGGAATAGGATAGTGAAAGCCATTGGATATGTGTAAAGAAACTAGGGACGTCAAAAGAAACGGGTGTGAAGCCGCCAAAGTCGCAAAAGCAAACATTTGGCCTCATGGAACAAAGGCGGTTTTAATATCCGTTGCAGAGATTGGTCAACACTGGGGCGAGTAACATCGGAATTCCTTGCATGATGATCGGGGCAAACGCTGTAAACAGGAAGCGATGTCATGGGTCGACGCTGTCCCTTAGACAGTGGAGAAATGCGAATGAGTGAAAGTGCTTCGTCAAAAAGCATTTGACAAAACGCAAATTGTCTGTTTTTCTTTCAAACCTCACCATCTATGCGTGTGTGGGTTTGTTTATTTAATCTAATGCATTCTTCCTTTGCCTCTAATGTAGCTTCTTGTTAAATGAGATTGGTTTTGGAGTGTCATCAACACCTGTAGGCACAACTCAATCTGAGATAAAAGCCTGCGTTTCGCACAGTGATTTAGACGGTCGTTCTGTCTGCCTATTTGCAAGAGCAACTAGGCAGAGAGAGGCTATCTATCTATCTATCTATCTATCTATGAAAATTTGTTCATATCATTAATTCTTTCTTTCTTTCTTTCTAGATATCTCTGAAATTTTGTCTATATCTATCTATCTATCTATCTATCTATCTATCTATCTATCTATCTATGAAAATCTGTTCATATCATTCATTCTTTCTTTCTTTCTTTCTTTCTTTCTAGATATCTCTGAAATTTTGTCTCTATCTATCTATCTATCTATCTATCTATCTATCTATCTATCTATCTATCTCAGTCTGTTCATATCTATCTATCTCAGTCTGTTCATTATCTATCTATCTATCTATCTATCTATCTATCTATCTATCTATCTATCTATCTATGTCCGTTCATATCTATCTATCTATCTATCTATCTATCTATCTATCTATCTATCTATCTATCTATCACAGTCTGTTTATGTCAATCTCTCTATCAAAATTTGTTCATATCCTTCTTTCTTTCTTTCTTTCTTTCTTTCTTTCTTTCTTATCTATCTAGGAGATTTTGTCCATATCTATCTCTCTCAGTCTGTTCATATCTATCTATCTATCTATCTATCTATCTATCTATCTATCTATCTATCTATCTATCTATCTATCTCAGTCTGTTCATATCTATCTATCTATCTATCTATCTATCTATCTATCTATCTATCTATCTCCGCCTAGTACAGAGTGCGATGGGTAAATTATCGCCATTTTATATTTTCCATTTCTCACATGCACGCTGCGCAGTATAGCAGAGTCATTTCGGCACGGTGACGGAATTCACTAAGCCAGGAATTTGGAAACGGCCGCCTGTACTACTTAGCAGTGGTGCCGGAAGATCCAATACTAATGTTTCAGAATGTTTGGGTGTCTGTCTGAGGCCAATTCAAACGATTCGTAATGAGTTGGAAGATATATTCAGTCAACATCATGGTGTTTGGAGAGATCGCTAGTGATGCTGACGTTCATTCATTTTCCCACAGGTTGTTCTCGTACCATCAGTCATGCTACTTCCGGATATCTTAGTTATTACATTTGACTTAATTCTGTAAGTTTTCTGTTCACCTTTGCTGTAACCATTTTATTGAAATCACAATAAAATTTGGGTCAAATCCCTGGATCCAGCTAACTCTTTTATCCACTGGACCATGTTCTTGAGAGCATCAATCCCTAAATAAGGGGTTCAGTTCAAAATTCCAATCACCTGAAGAAGTCGGAGCGAACAACGACCGAAATGTCGTGACTATCACAACAAAGATGAGGATAACAGTCTGAACAATGTAAATAGTTGCAATGTCTCATCTCAGAAATATCAGTCAGTTAAGTGCCATACGTGATACATGCTCGGGCGATCATGTCTCGAAAGTGACATGACAAATTGAGCAGAAAATTTTCCCGCAGTACGTTGTCATTAATTACTTCGCTAAACTGGTTGCCAACCAAGTAAAAACAAACCCAATCTTATCCATTATTTAATATATAAATAAAAAAAGCGACCGATTCATACCTTTGCCAAGTTATTTGCGATTAAATTAATACGACGAATTCAACTGAAATTAGAACCCGGTCCTCCTATTTCTCATTCCGATCTGATAGCCTCCGCACCATAGCGCACATCCTCAGAAATATTTTATTGTGGTGACTTTTGCCTTGAGAAAAAAAAAAAACAAGTTTTCTCTTCTCTTCCGAGTGATTTCGTAGATCTTCGTCGCCAATTATGCTATGGAGTAGTTTTCGCACTGAAGGTTTTAATCGTGCTATGTCAGTTGCTAATCGACTTAACGTACCCAAAATGTTAGGAACTTGGTAATCTTCCATTGAAAGCTGACTCCTTAGTATTCGGCTAACTGCCGTCTAATATCAACTGCCTAGTAGTTCTACTGAACTCTAATAGAACTCTAAAGAACTCTAAAGAACTTCTAAGAACTCCTATGAACATCCCAAAAACTTCTTGAGTTAATTTCATAAACTCGTATTAATATAGGAGGTAGAGTCCATTATCTGAGGAATAGGTGTTTCACCATAACAGCACCATAGCGCACATCCTCAGAAATATAGACAATATATATTGCTGTTATTTTTAAATATTAGGTTGTCCCAAAATGGGTCTATCTGGTCCAGCACAATCGAGACAAGCGATGGGTTCAGAAAGGGCAAGAGACACCGTCGGTTCCAAAACAAGATCGATTCGGCAAGAAAGTCATGTTGTGCGTTTGATGGAACTTTGAAGGAATCGTGCATTTTGAGTTGGTTCCAAATGGTCGTGCCATCAGTGCCGAACTTTACTGTCAGCAACTTGAGCGGGTCTACGAAAAGTTGAAGCCAAAGTACTCGGTTCTGATCAACCGAATGCGCGCTTTGATGCAGCAGGACAATGCCAAGCCACACACCGCCAGGAAGATCAAAGACAAGTTTGAAGAGCTGGACGGCGTTGAGGTTCTGCCACATCCAGCCTACAGTCCTGACTGTGTTCCATCAGATTACGGTTTTTTCCGCTCAATGCAACACTTTCTTAAGGGCCGCCGATTCGACTCGTTTGATGAAGTCTAGGAAGCGTGTCAAGAATTCTTTGATTCGAAGCCGGTTGAGTGGTACTTTGACCAGATTCAAAAGCTTGCAGATCGATGGCAGAAAGTCTTGGAAAATGATGGTCTTTATTTTGAGCAATAATTTTTGTTGTTTTTTTGCGAGTTAAATTTCAATTTTTTGCAAGTGTTTTCTGGTAATCTTAGATTACTTGGCGAGTAAAATTTACATTTTTTGCAAGTGTTTACGAACTTTTGGGACAAACTAATATTTTAATCTTTTAAAATTTATTTTTTTAATTTTACCGTCTATAAGTTGTTATTTATGTCGCGTCATGTATAACGTCACCAGAACACATTAAGGCCCAACGTTGAGATTAATAAACTTGTATAATAAATTATTTTACCATTAGAGATCTTTCCTAAGTATATCCTAATCTAAACTTCGTACGATAAGGTGTGTATTTCATGAATTGTCAGGTGACTCTGTCTGCTGTATATGTTTGAAAGCATAAGAAAGACTTATAGCCCTGGTTTAAAAATGTAAACAAGATATGAAAAAAAGAAAAAAACAGATGTCTTGATTATTTAATTATATTTTCGCAGTCTATATTTCCACGTCGTACAATTTCACTCTCACTTTTACTTTCACTTTCACTTTTACTTTCACTTTCACTTTTACTTTCACTTTCACTTGTTAACTTAATTGATAAAAATGATGGAGCGTTGAAGTATTTGCAATGATTTGGAAAAATGATCTTCACATCTCCGTGATATGCAACACGTAAGATTTGTTTGGAATATGAAAACTGGTTTTCTTTCAAACCTTGCCACTGAACTGGAATATTCGCTTGGGAAATTTTAAAAGATAAGGTTACGTTAGCTTTGAGAATTATTGAATATTCCAAATATAATTTTTAAAAAACTTTTCTCTGTATATTGAATTCAGATTCAGCCATAGTTACTTTCTTCCTGCCTTTGTTTTCCTTTCTTATATCTTTTTTTATAGCCATATTAACATCTATATATCTTAGCGTGTTCATATCTATCTATCTATCTATCTATCTATCTATCTATCTATCTATCTATCTATCTATCTATCTATCTATCTATGTCTGTTCGTATCTATCTATCTATCTATCTATCTATCTATCTATCTATCTATCTATCTATCTATCTATCTCAGTCTGTTCGTATCTATCTATCTATCTATCTATCTATCTATCTATCTATCTATCTATCTCAGTCTGTTCGTATCTATCTATCTATCTATCTATCTATCTATCTATCTATCTATCTATCTATCTATCTATCTATGTTCTTTCGTTCAATATCTATCTATCTATCTATCTATCTATCTATCTATCTATCTATCTATCTATCTATCTAATCCTGCTCATTATCTATCTATCTATCTATCTATCTATCTATCTATCTATCTATCTATCTATCTATTGTAGAGTAAATAATACACTCTGGTGAACTAGGCCTGACATATTGAATAAAGAATTCCAAATGAGTCAAAACATCTCGGATTTAATTCAACAGTATTTCTAAAAGATGTCTGTGCGAGAAGCATAAGTAAGACTTAATATTATCACCGCTAGAAAGCGAGTTATACCAACGGCGACGAGGAATCGAAACCCACACGCAGTTATAAGAAGTAGAAAATTACTTTAGTCTTCGGAACAAATAATAACATTGATGACAAAATTTTGCCCCATGTTGGTTTAATCTTTTCACTTTGGTGTCTGTCAAACAAACAAACAGATATTCTCCAAATATAGAAGAACTTTGGGTGGTAAAATACTACTACTACTACTACTACTACAACAACAACAACAACAACAACAACAACAACAACAACAACAACTGTTAAAATTCTGAAACAAAGAAAATCTTAATTGAAATGATTAATAAAAAAATGGAAAATTCGTCAAGATCTTTCACTGCGGACGCGGGGACAAATTCCCATATTTGAATTCATAATACAATTAGAAAATACGAGTAAATTGTTTGAGAAGAATGCAGTAACGGGGAAGATGAGAACAAACAAGACTTTTGTCGAGAAAGCAGTCGTATAACATGAAAAATAATGTATTTTTTTAGTACCAGAAAAACCAGGAAACCTTTTTGAAGGAACATTTTGACGGAACAGAAAATATTCTAACGAATACTTTAGCGAGAAAAGCTCGTTAATCAATACACTTTGGAAACGTATTCATCTGACGAAAAAAGAAAGAGAAAGATTTTTAAAAATTGAAAAAACTTTAAATTTAAACCATTTTTGAGCGAGCGACACATTTGTAAACAAAAGTTGATTCTTGGTTTTAAAAATAATGCAAAAATAAAATATAGATTTGTCACACGTTACTTTGCGAATATTAGCAAATTTAAAGTTAAATTAATCTGATTTTCACAAGTTTTATTTATTTATATCATGAAATACCTAGGAAGTGTTCTAACAGGAGAGGAGAAGGAAAGTGCGACACAGAGATCCGAAGGCGAATTGGCATGGCAAAAGACGCGTTCCAGAAGTTAAGTAAAGTACTAACACACAGGAAAATTTCACTAGCATCAGGAAGAGACAACTGAAGTTACTGAGACATGCTATGAGGAAGGAGGGCTTGGAGAACCTGATACTGACTGGCCAGATAGAAGGAAAAAAGAGACAGATGAAAGCAGCGGATAACATATTTGCAGGGCCTGATCAGGTCGATGACGAAACGGGGGTTGCGAGGTGTAACAGGAGCAAACATACTAAAAGCCACAAGGGACAGGGAAACGTGGAGAACCATGATCACCTACGTCCTGAAGGGACAGGGCAGATAGAAAAAGAAGCATGAAATTTAGAATGATTTTTTTAAAATCCTGTATCGCTGATCTTTGACCTTTCCCGTACATGTGATGAAGGACAGATTCGAGATAAAGTAAATGTCTGGCGAGTAGAATAACCATAATTGTCCAAATGTTTTTTTCCTGTAAGGGGAAGAAACCGTAAAACACATGACATTTGCAGGTACACATAAGAATTACGATAAAGAACTGTAAATATGCAAAAAATTAAATATTATTTAAAAATACGATGACTTAACGATTTGTATGAAAAACTTCAATTTTCCATTAGTAAATATAGTCTTCACTTAATAGTTTAATAAACTAACACATACAAGTTTTTGAAGGATGTTAAAAATATTTTTGAAACTTTGAATAAGACACTAAGAAGGACTACGAAAGAGGATTTAATGCTAAAACCATCAAAACATTTAATGATAACAGCTGATCTCATGTGCAGTCAAGCAAAAATGACAGAGAAGACGAATATTTTAAATAGGACACTAAAAATGATTATGAAAGAGAATTTAATGCTAAAACCATCAAAACATTTAATGATAACAGCTGATCTCATGTGTATTAAAGCGAAAATAACAAAGGAGACATATTTTGGATATGACACTAAGACGGATTACGAAAGAGGATTTAATGTGAAAACCATCAAAATATTTAATGATAACAGCTGATCTAATGTACAATCAAGCACAAATGACAAAGGAGACGAATATTTTGGAAAGGACACTAAGAAAGATTTAATGCTAAAACTATCAAAACATTTAATGATAACAGCTGATCTCATGTCCATTCATGCAAAACTGTCGAAAGAGTCGAATATTTTGGATAGGTCACTAAGAAGCACAATGAAAGTGGATTTAGTGCTAAAACCAAAAAGATTCAACGACGACATCTGCTCTGAAGAACCGCTCAGCAAAAAAAAGCTTATTTGATATCGATACCAGAAAATCAAAATTTGACTTACATCCATTCATTTTTCTTTCAGTCTACGGTTTCGCTTTAACTGGAAACAACTATTGCTTTTTAGTCTTTCGTGCCAACGTTCAAAGAGTCTGAGCTCCAGAACCATGGATTAGTTTTAAAGCTTTCATTACACCCGAGTAACGCCGGGCTATACTGCTAGCATATATATATATATATATATATATATATATATATATATATATATATATTAGGTGCGATTAGTAAATTGTCGCAATTATTTTATTTTATTATTTCAAATATTCTTTAGGCTGATTCTGAGCTCCAGGACCATGGATTCGTTTTAAAGCTTTCATTACACCCGAGTAACGCCGGGCTATACTGCTAGCATATATATATATATATATATATATATATATATATATATATATACATATTAGGTGCGATTAGTAAATTGTCGCAATTATTTTATTTTATTATTTCAAATATTCTTTAGGCTGATTCTGAGATCCAGGACCATGGATTCGTTTTAATGTTTTCATTACACCCGAGCAACGCCGCGCTATACTGCTAGTCTTCAATAAATATAACCAGATTGCCCATGAAAATCTAAAACTTTTCATTTTATGATAAAATGAATAAGTCGGTAAATGTTAGGCAAATATGGATTATGTTTATATTTCTGAGATGAAATGTGGCAACTATTTATACTATTTACATCGTTTAGACATGTTGTCCCCATCTTTATTGCCATATCTACGACATTTCGTTCATTGTGCGCCCCGGCCTTCTTCAGGATCTGTCAATATTTCTAACGTATTGTAACTATTTGCACTATTTACATTGTTGTCCCAATCTTCATTGCCATATTCCGAACGTTTCAGCTGAAAGAATTCAAAAGAAGCAAGTGTGAAAAAGTGTGAAATATTTCTATAAAAATTTGAATAAAATGTAAACGAAAATTCTACTCCAACAGCTTCTTTTCTCGCACTTCCCGCCTGTGGAATTCCCTTCCATTTACTTGCTTCCTCGATAGCTACAATCTTCAAGAATTTAAATGTAAAGTCATCTCCTGTCTCACTATATATATTTATATATATATATATAGTCATCTCCTATTTCACTAACTTGCATCCTTTCTCTCATGCTCCTTTCTCCGTCCACTCCACTCTCATCAGTATTCGAATCCTTTTCTTACCTTTTTCCTGACGCCCCCTATAACCTGTCACTCTTTCTCATAACTTTTCTCGTATGTAAGCCCCTGCAAAACAATGGCAATAAAATGCCTTGCTTCGGGCGATATGATTATTAATATATATATATATATATATATATATATATATATATATATATATTAAGAAATTATAACATGGATATGTTATCACTTCAAAAGTAGCTATTTTGTTTCGACACTTCTTGTGTCTTGTCAAGTGATGTGTTCTATTTTAAATTGAATGGTTTTAAAAGGTTAACAACAAGCAAGACCCCTTTAATCAGGGAGGCATTATTGTATGTACAATGTGGACCAATCAGAGTAAAGCAACTTCTAATTTGAAGAATATGTGGGCAGACTTAAAATTAATCTTGATGGGCATTGGTATTAAAGTTTGATGAAATTGAGATCAGCATTATTAATTAACTATTATATCTACTTTATTTTTGTTGCGAAATTTAAAAAAAAATTTTAATTTAACAATTTAGTAGATTTTGAAAGTTATTCATATATTAAACGGGGAAGAGAAAGAACGCATACATAAATAAACCTACAAACATCCACACATGGAAAAATAGACAAGTTTATTCACAAATACTGGCAAACAGACACATATACAGATTAATATACCCACGCATATACACATACACAAATTACAAAACGTAGACTTTATCGACTTGTCAGTTTGTTCGTTATCTATATATATATATGATAGTTTTTTGCTAGTTATGGTCATTTATTAATAAAAAAAAGCACCAGAAAGAGAGGAAAAATAGAAAAGAAGAAAAATGAAAAACTATGAAGAAAAATTTAGTTAAAATAAGAAAGAGGGGGAAAGAGAGAAGAATGAAAAAGAGCTAAAAATGATACAAAAATGAAAGATAATAAAATAAAAATTTGATTAAAATGAAAGAGTGAAGGAAAAGAATGCAAAAGGAAAAAAGTTTAAAATGAAAGAAATAAAAAGAAATTTAATAAAAAGAAAAACAAAAATGAAAAAATGAATAAATGAGAGAATATGAAATAGATTGAAATTAAATTAGAGAAGAAAAGAAAAAGCTAAAAAGAAAAAAGAAAGAAAGAAGAGAAGAAAGAGAATAAAATGAAAAAGATTAAAACGAAAGAGAAAGACGAAAAGAATAAAATGAATAAAAAATAAAGAATGAAAATGAAGGAGTACGAAAGTGAAAGAATTACGACAAAATAAAAAAATAAAATTAACAGAAATTGTATACGAGATAGAAAGAGAGAGAGTGAGAGAGAGAGAGAGAGAGAGGGGGAAGAATCAAATGGAATAAAACAAAAGAGTGTGTAAAAAAAGAGACGAGAATGAAAAAGAGAGAAGAAAAGTGGAATGAAAAGAAAGAGTCATTATGAATGAAAAAGAATGTGAAAAATGTAAAAGAGAATGACAGAAAATGAAAGTGAATAAAAGAAAGAAAAAGAGAGACTAAAAATGAAAGTGAGAAGAAAGAAAGGGAAGATAAAGAAAAAGAGACAGAAGAAGGAAAAAGGAAGAAGAAAGAAAGAAAGAAAGAGAGAAGAAAGAAAGAGAAAAAGAAAGAAAGAGAGAGAAATAAGAAATAGAAGATAAAGAAAGAGAGAGAAAAAAGAAAGAAAGTTTGAGAAGAAAAAGAGAGAGAAGTCAGAAAGAGAAAAAGAAGAAAGCAAGAGAGAGAAAGAAGAAAGAAAGAGAAGATAAAGAATGTGAGGGAAAAAGAAAGAGAGAGAAGAAAGAAAGAGAAGAAAAAGAAAGAGAAAGAAGAAAGAAAGAAAGAAAGAAAGAAAGAGAAAAAAGAAAGAAAGAAAGAAAGAAGAAAAAGAGAGAGAAGAAAGAAAGAAAAGAAGATAAAGAAAGAGAAAGAAGAAAGGAAGAAAGAGAAGATAAAGTAAGAACGAGAGAGAAAGAAAGACAAGAAAGAAAAAGAGAAGAAAGAACGAGAGGTTAAAGAAAGAAAGAGAAGATAAAGAACGAGAGAGAGAAGAAAGAGCAAAAGCAAAGTGAGTGAGAGAAAGAGAAACAGAAGATGAGAGAGAGGATGAGAATGAGAGAGAGAAACAGAAGATGAAAGAGAGGATGAGAATGAGAGAGAGAAACAGAAGATAAGGGAAAGAGATAAGATGAAAGTTAGTGAGAAAGAAACAGAAGATGAGAGAGAGAGAGAGCGAGAGAGAGAGAGAGAGAGGCTAAAGAATAAGGAGAGGTAGAATTTAACGTAGAGATAGAGTTTAAGACTAAGTGAGTGCGTGCCGCCATACCTGTAAGCCGCGGCGGCTCTACGTAATGGTTATTATAAAGATTAAAAGATGAACAAACAAAAGCAAAACGCATGAGACACTGGTAATGGAAACATGATTAAACCAAAGGATAAAGAATCCTCTTTGACTTACCATATTTACTTCTGAGATGCTATCAAAACTTGCTATTATGATTTCCATTCCAATCCGAAGTGCTTGCACTAAAAAATAAAAAATAAAAAAATAAAATAAAATAAAAATACAAAATGCAATAAACGCAAGGATAAGTACAAAGAAAACGATTATAAATATAAAAAACATGAACCAAGCCTGTATTATTTTTTCGCTTTCAGGCTGATGTCGTGAAAATAGATTATATTTGCTTACATTTATATATATATATATATATATATATATATATACAAACAAATATTTTCGTTTGCAAATGCATAAATCACATATCACTCATTGTTACATTAAATTCGCAGACTAATGTAAAAAAAAATATTGCGTGCAGTAAATTTGTTTTTATGTAATCTTCCTTGTCAAGGCACTTAATCCAGTTGTAAGAATTAATTCCATGAATTGAGGATTATATACTGAAAAAATAAAGCAAAAATCTCTACGTTTATGGATCGGACATTGACTTTATGCTCAGAAAGTCAACCATCCGTCCGTGCATACAAGTCAACCATCCGTCCGTGCATGGAGTACTGCTGCCATTTATAGTCAGGTGCCTCTGCCGTTCTCCTCAGTGTTCTTGACAAACTCCAAAGGAGAGTCTGTAATCTGATAGGTACTGATCTGGCGACTCGACTGCAGCCACTTTCCCATCGTCGAAATGTGGCCTCCTTCTGTCTCTTCTATAAATACTTTCATGGCTTCTGCTCGGATGAGCTTAAGTCACTGATGCCTCCTCAACAGGTGTTTACCCGTGCAACCAGACTGGCAACTGGGTCCCACCCATTCATAGTCAGGTTAGCCAAATGCAGACGACAATTCTACTCCTGCAGCTTCTTCTCTCGCACTTCCCGCCTGTGGAACTCGCTCCCATATTCTTGCTTTCCTGACGGCTACAACCTGCAGAAATTTAAATGCAAAGTCAATACTCATCTACTAACCACTGGACTCTAGCTCTCTCCCCACCACTGTATAACCTTCCCTTTCTCTCCACCTATGTATCTGTCATCGCACCTGCTTTCTCAGCTTTCTATTGTTCCTTTCTAACTAGTTTGTACTCCTCACTCTTTTCTAATTAATCTCGTACGTCACCCAATGTACTTGGGACAATGCCTGATGAATACGCTGAGCAAGGTAGGACTTCACATTTAAGAGTTTCCATGTAGGTTTTTATTCGTTTTGCAACATGTAACCCGGCGTTATCATGTTGCAAAACGAATGTGTCGCGTCTCTGCTTGTATAGCGGCCCGTTTTTTCTTCAATGCTCGGCTCAAACGCATCAGTTGTAGTCGAAAGCGATCCCCCATGATGGTTTCGGTCGGTCTGGATAGCTCATAATAAACTACACTAAGTTGATCTCACCAAATGCAGAGCAGAAACTTCTAACCATGTATATTCGGCTTTATCACCGATGTTCATGCATAGGCGGTCTTACCCCAACGATACTCTACGCTTAACGTTATGGCATAGTATTCATTATTCATTGTCGGTCACAGTATGATGCAAAAAAGCTTTCATGACAATACACCGTTCGACGTCTCTCGGCTTTGAACTCGTACGTCACCCAATGTCCTTGCTTTTGAATCATTCCTAATGCTTTCAAACCTTTTCTCTTCTGCCATTGAAGCATCTGTTTAAACGTGACAAGACACCATTCGACGTCTCTTGGCTTCAACTCGTACGGCACCCAATGTACTTGCTTTTGAATAATACCTAATACTTTCAAACGTTTCCAAAATGTTGTGTGATGAACTATTAAAGATTCTAAAAGTTCAGTTTGCAGCTGATGTGGGTCTTTATAAGCTTATGTGTCCAATTCTTTGTCTGCAAACTTTTTCATTGTGCCAGAGCGTTCTTTATCTTTAATATCAAAATCATTATTTTTGAAGCTTCTAAACCAACCTCTTCATCTTGTTTCTGAAAGAACATGGCCACCCTAAGTCTTAACAAGAATTCTGTGTGGTTCAGCTGCAGATTTCTTTTGAATAAAATGGTGCAATAAAATTTGCCTCAAATACTTTTTCTTTGGCACGAAATCTAACATGTTTAACGCTTTATAAAAAACTAAATTTCAAGCTTGCTTATAGTAATTCCCTAAAGGGTTGCCATCTGAAACTAAATGCACACAGTTGTTAGAAAACAACGAGAAATTATTCAAGGTCTTAATAAAAGCCTATTTGCACTGGAAACCACTATAGTATCACTTGATCAGAGGAAAAAAAAACCTGTGAAGCATTTATAGTCAAAGGTTTGGAGTTTGAAATGTTCACATACTATAGTGATAGATTAGGCTATACTGTTACTGTGACTAAATTGGCCGTACAGTTCAAAGGATTTTTAACGCCTAGATTGATAAAAAAAATATTGATCGTGGGTTACCGTCGTTTGTGGTAAAGAGTTTTCAAACTTCTAAAGCATATTTTTCAGGGGACGGTTGTTTTGTTAATCAACGCTTGTCGAATTATATGGAACATTACACAAACTTTCTGCAAATTACTTCAGCATTAAACACTAGAAAAAACTCATAGAAAGTGTTACTCGTTCTGTTTGATGATCCTGATATATATATATATATATATATATATATATATATATATATATATGTAATTTAACTCATTTAGTTGTCTATCTTTATAAAATATGAACTCCTATTCCTCCCCTTCCTAAATATACCATTTCAACACCCTGTAACCCCGCGACTACCAGCTCTGTCCTTTTCCACTTTGTGACTGTTGTTAACCAAAAACCCCTCTACACTCTAACCCAGGGCCTTGCCATTTGGAAAAAACATGTCGCTGACGTGATGTAGAGTCTCTATTAGAGATCCTATGTCGAAATGTACATCCGACACCTTTGAATTTTGAAAATTATCTCTAATTTATATATATATACATACATATATATATATATATATATATATATATATATATATATATATATATGTCCGTGTGCGTGTGCATGTGCATGTGCGTGTGCACACCATGTGTGTGTGTGTGTGTGTGTGTGTGTGTGCAACTAAAGTCCAGGCTTATATATATAAGCCTGGATTTTAGTTGCACACACACACACACACACACACACACACACACACACATACACACACACACACACACACAAAAGAACCAGATGACCCCATAAAAAACAATTCTAAAACATAAAGACAAAATCAAAAATGCTCACACACACACACACACACACACACACACACACACACACACACACACACACACACACACACACATATATATATATATATATATGCAGCTTTTGAGATTTTAAAAAGAAATCATTCGACCGGCGCTCGAGAGCGAGGAAAAATTTACTCGCCCCAAAATCATTTTACTCAACCGACACCATTTTCTTAATAATCGCCTTACGTAAACATGGCATGAAATGCTGACGGAAAATAAAAAAATAAAATTTTAATTAAAATTTCGAAAGTGTTAGAAAGGATTTAAATTTTAAAGTCCCCTCATTAGTACGTTAAAATTATCTTTTAGGCGCCTTTCTTTATCTGAGAGTTTCTTCATCGGTCAGTTGATTATTTTTATTGCTTTGGCGGTGTTTTGAATTTAGTGTGTGTGTGTGTGTGTGTGTGTGTGTGTGTATGTGTGTGTGAGCATTTTTTGATTTTGTCTTTATGTTTTAGAATTGTTTTTTATGGGGTCATCTGGTTCTTTTTTATTGTTTGGGGTTATTTGAATTTGGTGTGTGTGCATGTGTGTGTATGTATGTAGGTATGTGTGTGTCTATGTTTTTCGGTGTGTGTGTCTTTCATGTCGTTTTGTTGAGCGAAGGCTTGTATTTTTTTATGAAACTTCCTTCCAGCATTATTATTGTTTCGTAGTCTGTATTTTGGTAAATAGTTATTGATTTGAATTTACCACCACTACATTCATGTAAATGTTGGAAAACATAATTTCCTGTTATGTGATAATCTTATATTGCTTTTATGAAGGGAAATCCTATTATTCAAGCATTGTGTCGCTCCCACTTATATCTTTGCGCATTTGTCGCATTTTAGAGCGTAAACTACATTTTTCGATTGCAGCTCAGATTCGATTTTATTTCGAATGTAGTTGCGTTTTTGAACTGGAAGTGTTTTTCTTCTATTATTATGTTGCATGCTCCCCATCTTTTTTTTTTGTATTTTGTAACCCCCGTGTCGTGTGTTGTTGTTCGAATTTCGATGAGGTTAGGGTGTTTTTTAAATTTTGGGGCTGGCGTTTGCTGTTAATTATTTTGGTTGTCTTTAAGATTTCTTTTATTTTTTCAATGTGGGTTTTGGTCTTTGTGAATAATTCTGGATTGTTTTTGTTGTGAGTGGAAACGTATGTTAGAATGTTTTCTTATTTTTCATGTTTTTCTTATATATATATATATATATATATATATATATATATATATATATATATATATTGTTAAAAATAAGAGACAATGTATGCCTATTATGTTTAATCATGTGCCATTCTAAACGTCATATTTTGGCTTTAATTTCAGTTGAAAATAAAGACAAAAATTCTCCAATATTTGGATAATTTTTTATTAATTTAGTTCTAAGCTTTCGACTCACATGAGCCATCTTCAGACAGGTTATTAAGACGGTAACACAATAACATAAAAAAAGCTTAGAACTAAATTAATAAAAAATTATCCAAATGTTGGAGAATTTTTGTCTTTATTTTTAACTGAAATTAAAGCCAAAATACTATGTTTAGAACGGCTCATGATTAAACATAATAGACATTCATTGTCTCTTATATTTAATAGCATATATTTGGAAAATTATTTGCTGCCTCGATACACTATATATATATATATATATATATATATATATATATATATATATATATATATCCGAACAAAGTATGAAATAATAATTGTTTAAATTTATGTCCTACTCAAAATGTTTTGTACAATATTACCGTTATCATTTTGTGAACGTAAACCTTCTTTACCAAGAGGACATAAGGTGGATTCAAAGCGTCGACTTCAGAATTTCGGAGACTAACGTTTTTGTAATTACCTAGTCATTTCTTCAGGAGGCTTCATCAAATGAGAGATATTTTTTTATATCTTTATATTAAGTTTAATGTAATTATTTGATGGGATTAGTTGGGATGGTCATAGTTCTAGGTTGATATTTTCAAATTTAATAATATTAATAAAGGGAATAATAATTTCATATTAAAAAATCAACAGCAACAATAAAATTTACTCACTTACGCTTATTAGACATTAAATTACATCACTTGCCATCTTCCATAGTTTACCTTGACTTTCAGTTAGCTTGAAGTGTATTTATGAGAATTCTTGAATTTAAAATGTTTTTAATCATGTATGATGGTTAGTGAAAGGGACAATATTTACTAATTTTATTTATTAGGCCTTACATTACATCCCTTAACCTGGTCCGTAATTAGATGGGTGACCACCTGGGAATACCAGGTGCTGTAAGCGTTTCGTGACGGATGTGCGCTGTGGTGCTGTGGATATCGGCCCGGAAAGAGAAATCAGTGAGCCGAGTTCGAATTTCAGTTGAATATCCTGCATTCACGTAAGCACTGGTACCCTTGGGAAAGGTATTAATCTGTCCCTTCTCTCCAGTTATGGATTAAATAACAAGGGTAGGAATTGGGGACCCTGCCCTTAAAAACAAATCCCAATGAATCTTGATACTCGAAAAGAAAAAAGTATTACTAGACACAAAACTTATATAAAAACAACAATAAATTGTTAAAAGTAAAAGGTATTACCAGGAATAAATAAATAAAATTTAGTTGGGAATAAATGATCCGCCGAGGTTGATATGCCATAAAAAACAAACCAAACAGCCAACCAACGTCTCTTAGCATCCACCATAGTTTACCTTGACTTTCAGTTAGCTTGAGGTGTATTTATGAGTGTTCTTAAATTATAGATATAAAAAAAGTGAAAAACTAAAGATTTTACTTCTGATTATTTTTTTCTATATTCATATCGCCTCAAGCAAAGCATTTTATTGCAACTGTTTTTGCAGAGGAAAGTTATGAGAAAGAGTGACTGGTTATAGGTGGTGTCAGGAAGGGGGTAAGAGAAAGATGACTGTGGTTATAAAGTAGGGGATCAGTTTATATATTGATTGTAATGTAGAATTGATCCCCCACTTTATATCCACATTATAATATAATAGAATTTTTTTTAATAATCATATCGCCCCAAGCAAGGCATTTTACTGCCACTGTTTTGCAGGGGGTTACATAGGAGGAAAGTTATGAGAAAGAGTGACTGGTTATGGGGGGTGTCAGGAAGTGGGTAAGAGAAGGATGAGAATACTGATAAGAGTGGAGTGGATGGAGAAAGGAGCATGAGAGAGAGAGGATGCAGGTTAGTGAGAGAGGAGATGACTATTGACTTTACATTTAAACTCTTGGAGATTGTAGCTGTCGGGAAAGCAAGTAAGTAGAAGGGAATTCCACAGGCGGGAAGTGCGAGAAAAGAAGCTGTTGGAGTAGAATTTGCGTTTACAATTTATTGGTTTCACAGTAAAAGGGTGGGACCTGGTAGCGAATCTTGTGGCTCGAGTAAATTTATATATAGGGGACACCAGTGACTTATAAATACTTCTTACAAAATATCATGATGAAGTCCATCAGAGGACGAAACACGTCGGTTAAAATTGTCCACACACACACACACACACACACACACACACACACACACACACACATATATATATATATATATGTATATATATATATAAGCATTCAGTGTAGATATAGAAGAATCCAAAGAAGTATCCTGTACATAAAGTGGTAGGATAACTCTCTAAGAGAGCTCTAAATATATATGTATATAAATACATATCGAGCAAATATAAGAAAAAAAATCAAGGCAGACACGTTATTTCATGGTAAATCGGGGTATAGGCCTATTTCAGGCGAAACATAATCAGCTTCCGTATTTATCGTACAGAAGATTTTACGCGAATAAAGACGGAAGCTGATGATGGTTCGCCTGAAATAGGCTCACACTTCCGATATATATGTATATATATATATATATATGTATGTGTGTGTGTGTGTTGTATATATATATATATATATATATATATATGTTGCATTGTATATATATATATATGAGTGTGTGTGTGTTCGTTGTATTGTTTAATTACTTAGTTTTTAGTTATAATAAAATTAGACCAGTACACATTTGTATTAAAAATGTTCAATACAATTATATTGTAGAACTTTTGAATATTTTTCATTTGTAAACGAGTTTATTACACGACCTAGGTTCCTACTATGTGGTGTCTTCAGGCGATTCGCAATAACCTTATATATATATATATATATATATATATATATATATATATATATATGAGAGTATTCAATATCTATCTATCTATCTATCTATCTATCTATCTATCTATATAGATAGATAGATAGATAGATACTGAAAAAAAATATATATATATATACTGAAAATCGCCTGAAGACACCACACGGTAGAAACACGTTTACAAATGAAAAATATATATGTTGTATGTATATATATATAAAGTGATGATCGCTCATATATGACAAAACGTTAGTGTATCACGCAAAGTATGAAATAAATAGGGATTATCTTTTACGATGACCTATGCTCAGTTTCTTGTGTGAAAATCATAAGTCATAAGAATGTCGATGTAATTTTGGAGAGAAAAGCCAAGAATTGCATTCGGTTAGCGGGAAATAGTAATTCATAGAGACAAGATCAGAGGATGGAAATGACCTGCAAATGTTTCACGAGGGAATCGCGATGAAGCCACCACCGACAAATGTTCTCTTTGCCACAATGGCTTTTACGGCTTTTTTTTTTTTTGTGACTCATATTATGTATTTTTAGCCCTTGGAGAATTTTATGAGAACTGAATGAGTGAAAAGCAATGGCCATTTTCTTTGGTTAGTCAAAATGGATCTATCTATCTATCTATCTATCTATCTATCTATCTATCTATCTATCTATCTATCTATCTATCTATCTATCTAAAACTATTCAATACACATCTTTTTTAGTCCGTTCACTTCTCTGTTTGTCAAAGCATTTATCTTCACACACACACACACACACACACACACACATATATATATATGAATCGTCGATATTATCTATCTATCTATCTATCTATCTATCTATCGTAGTCTGTTCACATCTATCTATCTATCTATCTATCTATCTATCTCAGTTTGTTCATTATCTATCTATCTATCTATCTATCTATCTATCTATCTATCTATCTAAGCCTGTTCATATCTATCTATCTATCTATCTATCTATCTATCTATCTATCTCTCTATCTATCTATCTATCTATCTATCTATCTATCTCAGCCTGTTCATATCTATCTATCTATCTATCTATCTATCTATCTAAAATGAAATCATCCGAATGACCCTAAATTGTCTTCATTCTTTCATTGATGAAACTGCAATATAGGTAATTATTAAATATTTAGAAAGTCATCTGATGCACATGTTATTGTGAAGATCGTTGATGAAGATAAGAAAGAGGTATAATCTACGTAAGACTCAAACAGTATCAAAAGACTTCATCAAGGCGATAACAATCTCCTAGCAGTCTACTATAACATTTCTCGGCGTCAGTTTAATATCAATTAGACGAGTCCACGTAACACACTAGTGAGGTGTGTACATCTCCACAACATTAATATAATATATATCTAATTTCGATAAAATTAATTATTAATACAATAAAAAAACCTTGTTAATATAAATACTTTGTTAATATATTGTATAATATATACATTGTAAATAAATCGATAATAGTCACCTTGTTAATTTATTGTGTAATATATATCTTACTAATACAAATACCATCTTAATACATTGTATAATATATAGTTATTATTTGTTAATACAAATACCTTGTTAATACATTGTATAATATATAGCTGGTTAATGAAAGTATGTCAATACATTATATTATATATAGATTGTAATTATAAATACCTTGTTAATATATTCATTAATATATACCTTGTTAATACAAAGTTCTTGTTGAAACAAATACCTTGTCTAATACTTGGAATAATATATTATTATTATTATCTATTAACACAAATACCTCTTTAATACATGGTATAATATATAACTTATTAATGCAATGTATAACTTATTCGTCTAATATACATTATTAATACAATATTTATCATGTCAATATAAATAATTTGTTAATACACCGTATGATATATTGTATAATGTTAATACAAATACATTATTAAGACATCACATAATATATACCTTGTTAATACAAACATTCTTAATGCAAATAAATATAGTGTATAATATATACCTTGATAATATAAATACCTTGTTGATATATATACACCTTGTTAATACAAATACCTTGTTGATACAAATACCTTATCTAATACATGGAATGATATTATAATTTAATACAAATTCGTCGTTAATATATGGTATAAAATATACCTTATTAATAAAACGTTTACCTTATTCCTATAATATACATTATTAATACAATATATATCATGTTAATATAAATAATTACTTAATACATTGTATAATATATACCTTTTTAATACAAATACATTCTAAAACATCATATAATATATACCTTGTTAATACAAATCATTTCTTAATGACAATACCTTGTAAATATAGTTTATAATATATACGTTGTTAATACAAATTCATTTTTAATACAAATACCTTGTTAATACAAGTGAATACAATTGGGAAAAGAGAAAATATGAGGACTGCGATGTAGAGTATAAGGCTGAAAACAACATAGCCCATCTACAGAGTTTTACTATTTAACCCATATCTGGAGAAAAGAGATGGATTCATACATTTCCCAAGGATATTTATGTAACAATAAATGTAACGAACGTGACTGGAATAGCAATTCGGATCCCCGAGTTCCGATTCAAAGTCGCTATCTTTTAAGCCAACCGCATTGTAGAAAATGAAAATGTGGAGCCCTTAATTCAGAATACAACCAGATATTCCCCAGATGGGGTCAAGACGCATATGAAACCCAATGAGACGTCTTTATCCCAATCTTCAAGGATATCGCTCAATCAGCGTGGCCTATTTTCACTCTAAGATATGAACCTTAATTTTGTTTTTGTTAAGCATTTAAATTTAACATTAAAACTAACTCTAGTTTAAAAGAAAATATTAATCCCCTTATTGTAAAATAAATATCTAATTTGGGACAATACAGCATTTACCAGAGTTTAAATAGCATTTTATATCAGCTGTTATTCCAAAGAGTTTAAAGAGGAAAAACTGAAGACAAAATGCGATTCCCAAAAGGGGGACGGGCGGACCTGAAGCGAGTTTTTCATTTTCTTTTACTTTTATCAATGCATTCTTATCAATTAAACCCTAAACTTTCTGACTGATAAAAAAAAATCTGGAAAAATTTGAATGTTTCAACAATTTTAGTGGGGGATCAGTTTTTCATTCAACGTTATAGTAAATCGAACCTTTTTGTTACCACTCGCCGGTACGACATTACCACCACCCGTAAATTGGTAGATTATCACTTTTCAAAAACTTTTTCAGTGCAATCTTATCGATAAAACCCTAAACTTTCCAGTTGACAAAAAAATTTGTACAAATTTCAACATTTAAACAATTTAGGTGGGCGGGGAGGGGCAGTTTTTCATACAATCTTATAGTAAATCGATTCTGTGCAATTAATTTTTTTTTACTTGCATATATTCAACAACTGAATCCTTTGCGAAATTTTTAAATAAAGCCATTCTTGGAGTTTCGGAGGAAAATGTCATTGTGAGAACTAAAGAAAACTTGAAAAAGACAGAAACAAGAAAAACAGTCAGTTTAGTGCCATACGTAAAACACGCTTGGGCGATCATGTCTCGAAAGAGACATGGCTGACTGGGCAGAAGATTATCCCGCAGTAGGTTGCCATTGCTTTCTGCGGTAGACTGGTTGCCAGCCAAGGCTATAGAACCCAATCTGTCTTATTTGACTCATAGGTGAAGGGAAAAGAAATCTATTATATTATTATGTAGAAATTAGTGGGGGATTGGTTTCCTATTGTTATGAAGTAATAAACTGATCCCCCACTTTATGACCATTATTACTCATTATTCCAACTATTATATTCAGTCAGTCAGTTAAGTACCATACGTAATACCCGCTTTGGGCGATCATGTCTCGAAAGAAATATTACTGACTGGGCAGAAGATTATTCCGCAGTAGGTTACCATTGCTTTCTGCGGTAGACTGGTTGCCAGCCAAGGCTATAGAACCCAATCTGTCCTGTTATTTAACCCATAACTGGAGGGAAGAGACGGATTAATACCTTTCCCAAGGGTATTTGCGCGTAAGTGAATACAATGTATTCAACTGGAATTCGAACTCGGCTCCCCGATTTCTCGTTCCGAGCCGATATCCACTGGACCACAAAAACAACAACTCTTCCCCAAAAAACCAAAACAAAGGGACCCCAACGCGAGTGGATCTGAAATGGAGGATCTATTTACTCTAACGTTGTATGAGAAACTGATCCTCCCACCTAAAATTGTTTAAATATTGAATTTTTAAAAAAATTCTTTTGCTCATCGGAAACTTTATGTAATAACCAATAAGACTGCACTGAAAAAAGTAAAAAAAATAAAAATAAAAATGAAAAACAACAAATTTCAAGGTTGTGGTAGTCTCCTTCAGGTCGGTGCGCGGACGTTAACATATCTTAGAACATACCAGTTAAAATCGCGTAAAGAATAATGAGTTAATCTTCTGACGTTGTGTTAAAATTCTAAATTCTTTCAGGGGACTCAATTCATTTATCAGCAGGGTCCTCTTTTCCTGTTTCCCTATCCGCTGGGTATGGATCGAAGTATTCCAATAAAAATCAATACGTTAAACAGTTCTAAAAGCCTCCCCCGCCAATTCTGATGTATATGTCTGGAGTGTTCACTCTTCCTCTGGAAACATGAAAGTCTATATCTTCTCGACGACCTGCAGTGTCACAGCTGCAATTGAGATTGTCTCTGTTGCAATCATGACAGGGGAATAATCAGTTGGATAGCGGAGGAAGAAGACGGAAGGAGTCGAGAAAAAAGACAAGAGGAAGTAAAGAAAAAATGAAAGGAAGAAAAATGTCTAAAAATTGTAAAGAGTGAAAGGAGAATATATATATATAGGAAAAACTATTAAAAAGTTGTAAGTTTAAAAATGTATTTTTTGACAGTATTTGTTTATTTCTATTACTATATTTTATATTTCAGACCGTCCTCGGTCCTTCATCAGGAACAAATGATTTTAAAATTTAAATTAGAAACGTATTTCGCGAGAGCGTCCGTGGAGAGAGTTTGTTTATCTCACGTGACGCAGAAAGCGAGAGATTTTTTTAAAAATATTTGTAAACGTAAACCTATCTTTAATAATACTTATAAATTTTGTTTTAGAGAAAAATGTTTGCAATTGTACCTAAAAAAGTTTAGCTATTAAAATATTTATAAAAATTCATACATATATATATATATATGTGTGTGTGTGTGTGTGTGTGTGTGTGTGTGTGTGTGTGTGTGTGTGTGTGTCAGATTAAATATATTGCAAACAATATGTTTGCTTATTTTTAATAAAAATCCGTTCATACTCACGGATAATCTTTCGCGTATTACGATCAAAAGATGTCAGAAATGAGCTGTAACGTTGACAGACGTTATTTTCATTCATTTCTTAAGGTATCCAAGCACTTTCAACCTGTTTCCGAGGTCATCTTCAGGGGTGTGAGTTATGGTAACAAATGTAACCGGAAAACTGTGTTGCTAAAAATTACTGTACATTTATTTTTCCTGCTTCAAATATGACGGTTGACAAATATAACGGTTGAAAAATTGCTACCGTTCATTAGAACGTGAAAATTATCGAAAATGGAATTTTTTTGATGCTGTCGTGTCATGGTCATGCACGTGTTAAAGCATGAAAAACTGTTCTTTTTATAAACATTTTAGAACATTACTACATAACTCACACACCTCGGAAAGAGGTTGAAAGTTCTTGGGTAGCTTAAGGAATGAATAAAAATAACACCTGTCCATGTTACAGCTCATTTCCGACATCTTTTGATTGTAATACGTAAAAGATTATCCGTGAGTATGAACGAATATTATTAAGAATAAACAAACATATTGTTTGCAATTTATTTAATCTGACATGTTTAAAAGAAAATTTGCTGCCTAAACACACACACACACACACACACGCACACGCACATGCACACGCATATATATATATATATATATATATATATATATATATATATATTATGGACTCTCCCGTCGATTTCGACGTATGAGCGTCTAACACAGACAACCACACAAAGAATTGTTTAAAGTGGTGAAGGCTCGTGTAGCACCATCCACACTTTTTGGAACTGCTGATAACAAACAATCGATGCAGACGTCTGCCACAGATCGCATGAACAACAGACCTCAGTTATTTAACCCATAACTGGAGGGAAGGGACGGATTAATACCTTTCCCAAGGGTACCAGTGCGTAAGTGAATGCAAATTGCTCGACTGGAATTGTAACTCGGCTTACCGATTTCCCCCCCAAGCCGGCATCCACTGCACCACAACGTCGTATATATATATATATATATATATGCACCAACACGCACATTGACGGATATATATATATGGAAATATAGAAGAATCCAAAGAAGTATCCTGTACATAAAGTTGTAGGATAACTCTCTAGGAGAGCTCTAAATATATATGTATATAAATACACTAGCAGTATAGCCCGGCGTTGCTCGGGTGTAATGAAAGCTTTAAAACTAATCCATGGTTCTGGACTCAGCCTAAAGAATATATGTGTGAAGTTTGGTGAGAATCGGATAAAAATTGTGGATTTGTATAAAGGACATACAGACAGATAAACAGACACACACACAAACATCTTGCCTTTTATATATATATATATATATATATATATTATTGATTTTCTGCACTATTGTAAGAACTGCAACCTTGAAACTTCTGAATATCGTTTCTTATGTCTTTTTCTGTGAGTGTATCAAATTTGATTAAAATCCGACCACTTCTTCTATAACCCGATTTTTTCGATTATCGATTTTCAGTATTTATCGGGGGTACCTCGACACAAAACCTAGCTAAGAACACTCGCAGACGCTTATAAATGTGTGTGTGTGTGTGTAAAATTGTGTGTAAAATTTCAAGAAAATCGGTTCAGCCGTTTCGGAGTCTATAGGTAACGGATACGCACACACACACACATACACACACATACACACACAAAGTTCCATTTATAAATAGGTTTAGATAGATATAGTGCAAATATATGTAAAAATTGAGTGAGACACATTATTCTATACTTCCGCTTAACCATGGAATAACGTGTCTGTCTTAATTTTTACACACACACACACACACACACACACACACACACACACACATTTATATATATATATTTATATACATATATGTATTTCTTATTTATTATTTACAGTTTTATTTATCTCATTTATATATATCTCATATATATATATATTTCTCATTCACACATACACACACGCGCACATATACATACATATATATATATATGAGAAAAAAGAAAATATGAATGAAAGAGTGTGAAAAGATAGAAAAGAAATACATTTGTTAAAGAAAGAGAAATGAAATGCACAGGTTAAACTTAAAAGTGAATGAAAGAAAAAGTAAGATATCAGCTGAGTTTACGAAGAAGGAGAACGTCTATGAATGAAAAAAAAAGCAAAAGAAATACAACAAATGAATAAAAGAGAAAAGAATAACAAAGACTGATCAAGACATTAAAGATGAAGAAAAAAGAATTTGAAAGAGACATAGAGGGAAGAAAGTATTGGAAAACTAAAGAAAAAGAAAAACTGAAAGATATGGAATGTTTTTTTCTTTCATTCTTGTCTGGTATTTATTTTTTATATCTTTTTATTTTTTTGTCATAAAATATGTAAAACATTGGAAAGAAGAAAAAGATAAAGAAAATACAGAGGCGAAAGAAAAAAAACAGAAAAAAGAAAAGAAAGAAATGAACGAATTATGAAACAAGAGCAAAAAGAAGTTAAATAAAAGAAAGAAAAAAAGAAACGTTAAAAAAGGATAAGAAAAAGAAAGAATAAAAGAAGAATAAAAGAAAGAAATAGTGTGCAGGAATAAAAAAAAAACAAGGAAAAAGTATAGAAAGAAACAAAAATTAAAAAGTTAAGAAAAGAAAGAATTTTCAAAAGTGAAAGTGAAAGTGAAAGTGAAAGAATATAATTAATAATTGTATTGCAAAAAGAAATGCGTCTATAGATGACAGCAATGGTTGAGATTCCACCACCGTCATCTTTATTGATCTAGACCAACATCCGTCCCGTGCAGTTCTAGACATTTACCCATTTATTTTCTCTCTCACCCACTGGCTGTCCTTTCTGTCATTCCTTTCGACCCTACCTTCCCCTAAAACGAAACGTTGCAGAGCCATTTGACGCACTTTGATACTCACGAGCGTCATTAATTGGCAAGCTGGTCTTTATATGCGTTCGATTTGAATCGATTATCAATCAAACAAAAGTAAGAACACAATATATATATATATATATATATATATATATATATATATATATATATAAGCATACGGTGTAGATATAGAAGAATCCAAATGAGTATCATGTACATACAGTGGTAGAATAACTCTTTAAGAGAGCTCTAAATATATATGTATATAAATACATATAAAGCAAATATAAGAAAACACGTTATTTCGTGGTAAATCGAAAGTGTAGGCCTATTTCAGACGAACCATCATCAGCTTCCGTCGTTATTATACAAAAGATTTTACACGAATGAAATTCGCAAAAACCTAAAATAAAAACTGAATAAAAATAAAGGTCGCTCTCTTAAAAGAGAAAATTTAAGAAAAATACACCATTACATCAGTTCGACGAATACACACACATATTCATATATATATATATATATATATATATATATATATATATATATCCGGCTTAAACGGACACACAATGTATAGATATATGTGAATGGGTATACTACTCACAAATGCATTTAAAATATATATCCGAAAACACACACACACACACACATATATATATATATATATTGTTGAGTTTGTATTAATCCTATCACCAGTTCTCGGAGTACCGATGGTTGGCTTTGGTGTTGAAAATAAGATCAGTCAGTCAGTTAAGTGCCATACGTGACACACGCTTTGGGCGATCATGTCTCGAAAGAGACATGACTGACTGGACAGAAGATTATCCTGTAGTAGGTTGCCATTGCTTTCTTGGCTTTTCTTGCTAGCCATGGCTTTAGAACCCAATCTGTTCTGTTATTTAACCTACAACTGGAAGAGACGAATTAATACCTTTCCCAAGGGTATTTACGCGTAAGTGAATTTAAGGAATTCAACTGGAATTCGAACTCGGCTCCCCAATTTCTCGATCTGTGTCGATATCCACTGCAACAAAACGCACATAGGAACCGAAAATGATTATGAAAATAATGTAAACCAAACGTTAATGACTAGTCGATGTCAAATAGAGATAAAGAGAAAGAAAGAATGAGACAAAAAGAATGAGACAGAAAAAAGAGAGTGGGGAGTAACGTATGAAAAGAACAGAGAGAGAGAGAGTGAGAGAGTGAGAGGGGAGAGAGAAATCGAAAGAGAGAGAAAAATCGAGAGAGAGTAGGGGAGAAAGATGAGTAGAAAACAAAAGTGTCAAACACACACACACACACACACACACACATACACACACACACACACACTCTCTCTCTTTCTCTCTCTCTCCCTCACGAAGAAATATAGAGAAAGTAAATGAAAAAGAAGACAGAAAGCAAAAGACAATGATGAAGAGAAAGAAAGAGAAAATATAACCAGAACGACAGAGAGAGAGAGCGAGAGAGCTAGCTAGCTAGCTAGATAGATATGAACAGACTGAGATAGATAGATAGATAGATAGATAGATAGATAGATAGATAGATAGATAGATAGATAAATAGATAATGAACAGACTGAGATAGATAGATAGATAGATAGATAGATAGATAGATAGATAGATAGATAGATAGATAGATAGATATGAACAGACTGAGATAGATAGATAGATAGATAGATAGATAGATAGATAGTGAAGGAGAAATGGAAGAAAATGAAGAGGCATATCAGTGTGAGTGTGAGATAGAAAGAGTGAAAAAATGAGAGAGAGAGAGAGAGAGTGAAAAGAAATGGAAGAAAAATGAGAAAGATATCTACAGTGAGAGAGAGAGAGAGAAACAAAGTGTTAAAAATGAGAGAAAAATAGAAGCTAGAAGAGAGAGTGAGAGAGATGTAGGTTGACTATAAGGAAAAATGAAAGAGAAAAAGAAAGAAAGAAAATGTGAGTTTTGCGACAAGAAGAAGACGAACGAATACTCGAAGATACACAGATAACAAAAATAAATGGCGGGAAAATGACACTCTGAAGAATTAACGTAGTTCATTCTATGCTTAAACAACCTTTTTTCATTCTGCCTCCAGATGGCGTCCTACTGAGGAATTACTTTTTGGATCATCTGATTAGCGATTGCGTAAAATTCCCGCGTACGCACACAGAGGCAGAAGCACCCACATAAGTGTGAAAATATACTTAGTTAATAGGCTATGATGTTGGATGGCGTTAACTCTTAGAACATGTCTGTCGTAAAAAGAATTTCTTCAAATGAATAATCGGTTGCCGCTTTGTTAGAATTTCAATGTTTATTTAAATTACCTGCTAAACATGAAGAATGGAATTCGTCTTATCTACCGATGTACACTTCTTCTTCTTCTATGTGCTCTGTCCGTTCAGGACGTAGGCGATCATGGTTCTCCACGTCTCCCTATCCCTTGTGGCTCTTAGTATGTTTGCTCCTGTTACACCACACAACCCTCGTTCCCCGTCTCTCTTTCCTTCTATCTGGCTAGTCAGTATCCGGTTCTCCAAGCTCTCCTTCCTTATTGCGTGTCCTAGGAACTTCAGTTGTCTCTTCCTGATGCTCAGTATTAATTTCCTTTTTGTTGCCATTCTTTCCAACACCTCATCGTTGCTTGCATGCTCAGTCCACGATAACCGCAACATCCTTCTGTAGAACCACATTTCCGCTGCTTCCAGTTTTGTCCTCATTTTCGATGATATTGTCCAGCATTCACTGCCGTATTGAAGAACTGACATCACATAGCAATCCAGCAATCTTTTCTTTGTTTATAGTGAAATTTTCCTGTGTATAAGTACTTTACTCAGCTTCTGAAACGCGTCCTTTGCCATAACAATTCGCCTTCTGATCTCTGTATCGCACTTTCCATCTCCTGTTAGAAAACTTCCTAGGTATTTAAATTTTTGTACTTGCTTGATTCTGGTAACCCTCACCTGTATTTGGCATTTTGGGTTGCACCTTTTGCTGATGACCATGCATTCAGTTCTCTTAAAGATTATTTGTAGTCCATTTTTGTCACTCTCCACCGTTACCTTCTGTAGGAGGTCTTGTAGTTTCCTTTTCGTGCCTGCAATCAGCACTGTATCATCTGCATACCTTATGTTGTTCAAGTTGTGACCTCCGATAACAAATCCTGGCGTGTGATGTAGGGTCCTTACCGGCCATAATTATAAGGTCACCCCAGCTTTTTAAAAGAAATTATGTATTTTTAGTTTTTATTGCCAAGTGGATGGACACTAAAAACAAGCAGGTACAAAAATTTAAATACCTGGGATGTGTTCCCACAGAAGACGGAAAGTGCGACACAGATTTCCGAAAGCGAATTGGCATGGCGAAAGAAGCATTCCAGAAGTTGAGTAAAGTATTAAGAAACAGGACAATTTCGCTAGAAACAAAGAAGAGAGTATTGGATTG
>JBBBDQ010001135.1:405000-412500 GCA_037127315.1 Ascarosepion bandense
TTTCTTAGTTATTACGTACGTTACGCTCTGCAAATAATTCATGAATAAGAGACTATTTCATTTTAATAGCGTGCAAAGACAAGAAAAACATAGCAGAGAACAAATGAAAAAGAAAGAACGAAAAAAAGGAGAGAAAATAAAAGAGTTTTGAAAAGTTTAAAAGAGTTCAAAAGAGTTTAAAAGAGTTCAAAAGATTTTTAAAGCTCAAAAGAGTTTAAAAGAATTCAAAAGAGTTTAAAAGAGTTCAAAAGATTTTTAAAAAGTTCAAATAAGTTTAAAAGAGTTTAAAAGAGATTAAAAGAGTTCAAATTAGTATAAAAGAGTTTAAAAGAGATCAAAAGAGTTTAAAAGTGTTTAAAATTTTTTAAAAGATTTGAAATGAGTTCAAAAGAGTTTAAAAGTGTTCAAAATTTTTTAAAAGATTTCAAATGAGTTCAAAAAAGTTTAAAAGTGTTCAAAAAGTTCAAAAGAGTTTAAAATTTTTTAAAAGAATTTAAAAGAGGTTAAAAGAGTTCAGATCAGTTTAAAAGAGTTAAAATTTTTTAAAAGAGTTCAAATGAGTTTAAAAGAATTTAAAAGAATTTAAAAGAGTTCAAAAGAATTTAAAAGAGTTTAAAAGAGTAAAAAAAGAGTTTAAAACCGTTTAAAAGATTTTAAAAGAGTTCAAAAGCGTTTAAAAAACTTTCAAAAAGTTTCAGTGAAATGGAAAGTTTCCAATTTAAAATCTGTTCATTTGTATCGCATGATTTATGATTGTTATTGAAATATTTTGTTAAAGTTGTTAAGTTCAAATTGTTAACGGATAAAAGACTATAATTGATTTCACTGGGAATATAAAAAAAAGAAATATTGGAGGGAAATAAAGTTTTTTAAAATAAAAATTCAATACAATACAACACATTACAATAAATAAAAAAAAAGACAGAACAAAATAACATTGTCTGCTGCATTATTTTCTTAAATTATTATTAAGAGAAATGTCCATAAGACAAGGATTTTGCTACTGTTGTTGTATTTAGCAAGTCCCGCAGGTTAGTATTTATGAAAGAGGAAGAGTTCATTCCAATCTAGATAGGGCATCATAATAGCCAGAGAGAAAGCGATAAGGGAACATAAAAATACTTAACATCTATGGGAAAAGACGCTGCTTGGTTTCAGGGAGAAAAAGAAAGACATGAATACATGCATACATGCATAAACACACACACACACACACACACACACACATATATATATATATATATATATATACATCCAGTTCAAGTGAAAAGAAACGCAGCCCTTCTCCTTCCCAAGACCTCAAAGGATTTAACTGCAGTCGCAAATATCAACTAACCTCCTCCGTTCACCTCACACATCTTTCAAGAAAGAAAGATTGACCTATCTCTCTTCTCACTAATAACGCCTTGTGACGGACGGACACACACGGCTCTTATTTTAATATAGATAAGGAATTTTGTATAAACAGAAGTTTGTAAGTGTTTTGGTCTCTTGTTATACAGGAGATGCAGAATTTACCTACCACCCCTTCGTTCAAGAAATACCAGAAACATAGCAGTAAGACATTAAGTAGATAAACGCAATTACCACTAATAACATACCAATGTGTACTTATAAGAAAAAAGGAATTTTCAGAAACAGAAATTTAGTAATGTTTCGGCAGAAATACCACCTGTTTATATCTTCCAGACATACCTTTAACATAATGGCAAGAATTTATCTTGATGAAAATACCATTGCCACTCATGTTTCATCATAATATGGGGTATTTCTGCCATGTATATCTAGTATCAGTCATTTAAGTGCCATACGTGATACACGCTTGGGGCGATCATGTCCCGAAAGAGACATGACTGGGCAGAAGATTATCCCGCAGTAGGTTGCCATTTCTTTCTGCGGTAGACTGGTTGCCAGCCAAGGCTGTAGAACCCAATCTGTCCTGTTATTTGATTCATAGCTAGAGGTGGAAAAGATGTATTATATTATTAAGTAGTAATTAGGGGGAATCAGTTTATAACTTCATAACAATATAAAACTGATCCCCCATTTTATGCCCAGTAGAAGCCTTAATCATGTTTCCAAATATAATATTCAGTCAGTCAGTTAAGCGCCATAAGTGATACACGCTTTGGCCGATCATTTCTCGAAAGAGACATGACTGACTGGGCAGAAGATTATTCCGCAGTAGTTTGCCATTTCTTTCTGCGGTAGACTGGTTGCCAGCCAAGGTTATAGAACCCAATCCGTCCAGTTATTTAACCCATAACTGCCGGGAAGAGACGGATTAATACTTTTCTCAAGGGTATTTGTGCGCAAGTGAATGCAAGGAATTCAACTGAAATTCGAACTCGGCTCCCTGGTTTGTCGTTCTGCGTCGATATCCACTGCGCCACAACGCATATCTTCTACCCAGTCAGTCATGTCTCTTTCGAGATATGATCGCCCAAGTGTGTATTACGTATGTCACTTAACTGATATATAGGATGTATTTCTGCCACGCTTTGTATTTAAAAAGAAAGGAATAAATATTTTAATTATGGACACCATTGCCGTGTTTGAAAATACATAAGCGAAAGAAAAGATTACAATTATAATTCAAAAGCAATATTCAGAGCTATTTAAGAAGTGTACAATTAATTTTCTGCCGCATTTCACAATTCCCAACGCCTGCGAGTCGGCAGCCATTTTGATTGTCTATTATTCGACATTATAATACAGAAATCGACTTTCGACAGCAAATCTTTGTTCTACTGTGAGACTTGTCATCTTGTGTCTGGAGGAACTAAGAGATGGTGAATCCTTTAGTAGACAAACGATAGCACCAGGTACATTTGTTAAGGAAAGAATTGTACCAAGAATTATTTATCTGCAGCCACCACACACACATATACAGGGTGTCCATAAAGTCCGCGTGCCATTAAAAAAATTATAATTCTATTTTTATTTGTGATAGAAATAATCTTTAACAATGAGCTTGAAATATAATACAGTGTTTCAACAATATGGAGCCCCTTGTCACTTTGTTGCTTCTAAATCAGGAATTTCCTAACAGATGGATCGGAAGGGGTGGACCATTTTATTGGCCTCCACGTTCACCACATTTGACTCCATTAGATTTTTTTTTCGTGTGAAAACAATTGTGTATGCAACCAAACCTAGTTCATTAGAAGGTTTGAAAGCTAAAATACCTAATGTGATTTCAGGCATTACTGTAAATCAGTTGGCAAATGTTTTCCGTGAACTTCAAAATCGTATGACCTTTTGTATTGCTAATAATGGAGAACAGGTGGAAAATTAAATAAAATTTCAATAAAACCTTAAAAAATATAGATTTCTTTCTTTCTAATCATTTTTAGAAATTATTTCCATCGCAAATACAAATAAAATTATAAATTTATTAAAGAGCACACAAACCTTATGGAGACACTATATATATATATATCAGCATGCGGTGTAGATATAGAAGAATCCAAAGAGTATCCTGTACATAAATTGGTAGGATAACTCTCTAAGAGAGCTCTAAATATATATGTATATAAATACATATAGAGCAAATATAAGAAAAATTAAGACAGACACGTTATTTCATGATAAATCGGAAGATTCTACACGAATTCAATTCGTGTAAAGTCTTCTGTACAATGAAGACGGAAGCTGAAGATGATTCGCCGGAAATAGGCCTATACTTCCATTTTACAATGGAATAACGTCTCTATCTTAAGTTTCACATATATTTGCTTTATATGTATTTATATACATATATATTTAGAGCTCTCTTAGAGAGTTATCCTACCACTTTGTGTACAGGATATTCCTTTGGATTCTTCTATATCTACACCGCATGCTTACTATATATATATATATATATATATATATATATATATATATATATTGTGAAATTATTGTGATGTTTATTGCTAAAATTAAAGTCCTTTTTTATTACTCTACTGGAGGAAAGGCATTTTGGGCAAGCAGATTTTTTTGTCATGAAGTGCTCCATATCAAGACAACGATAGAGCATTATTAAAATACATGTGGAGAAAAGTATCACTTAGATGTTCGGTGTTATACCGCCTTTGAAATGTCGTGAGGGCATTAGGACATTAATGTATTGTCTTAAATGTGTTATGACCAGATTTAAACGTGATTTTATTAAGTGTGGGTTGTTTGGATTTAATGTACATGGCCTCCGATATCTGAAGGTTCTTTTTACTGTGTGTATAAGTGAGGATTATTGTGTTGCTGACTATAATCTGTCTGATATTACCTACATAAGCCGAAAGCTTAGAACCAACTTAATAAAAAATTATCCAACTGTTGGAGAATTTTTGTCCTTCATTTTCACTTGAAATTAAATCCAAAATACGATGTTTAGAACGGCTCATGATTAAACATAATAGACATTCATTGTCTCTTATATTTAACAGCATATGTTTAGATATAGATATACGTGATCGTCTCTTATATTTAACAGTATATGTTTAAAAAATTATCTGCTGCCTCGATACACTATATATTAGTCATCCACATACAAGCCCGTTTCGCTGTATCACAGCTCATCAGTGTGGCTAGACATATCCGGCGGACTTTATATATATATATATATATATATATATATATATATATATATATAAAGTCTAGCCACACTGATGAGCTGTGATACAGCGAAACGGGCTTGTATGTGGATGACTAATATTTAGTGTATCGAGGCAGCAGATAATTTTTTAAACATATACTGTTAAATATAAGAGACGATCACGTATATCTATATCTAAACATATGCTGTTAAATATAAGAGACAATGAATGTCTATTATGTTCAATCATGAGCCGTTCTAAACATCTAATATATATATATATATAAAGTCCGCCGGATATGTCTAGCCACACTGATGAGCTGTGATACAGCGAAACGGTATATATATATATATATATATATATATATATATATATATACCGGATCGTTCAGTCAGTAATGAATTTGAACACTCTCGGCTTCTGGCGCATGTTTACATTGTATATAACACGCTAAAGTTCGCCTTCCTCTACCGAGCGTCCATCGCTGGTTTCAATCTTGGCTAGAAGCAATCGAATGTCTAAATGTACTGATGAGCTGTGATACAGCGAAACAGTTATGTTGTGGATGACTATATCAGTATATATTTGGAGGGATATAAGACGAAGAAAGAGAAAAAACGAATAGAGAATATTAAAGAAAATACAGAATCTAGTGTTAGGAAAGAAAATGATAGAAAATCTCATATAAAGCGGGAGGGAGGGAGATGTGAGGGGAGATAGAAGGAGAGAGTGAGACAGACAGATAAACAGACAGACAGATTTTAAAGGGCAGCTTAGATGTGACAAGGCCGAACACATGGGGCGCACAGTGAGGATCGAACTCACTACCAAATTCTGGAAAAGACAAGCTGGATAACCATTTCACCATGTCAAGTTGGCAAGGGGAGAGAGGGAGAGATAGAGAGAGAGAGAGAGAGAGAGAGAGGGTAGAAGAAAAAGTGATAGAGGAAGAGAAGCATAGAGAATGTTTCTCGTTTAGAAAGTTGTTTTACCCAATCTCCTTCATAATATCTGCTTCTCTACATCCTCATAATCCGATACTGTCTAATCACGAAACATTCCTAAGATAATAACGTTGTCTTAAGTAGACCGAACTCTTCACATAGTTGCTGCTAATCAATTTAACTGCTGTTTAAAAATGATTATACGACAAACACAACGAAACGTGCTTTTAGCTTTACTTTGAATCGTTTCAAGCAAACACTGGCGCCATATTGAAATTTCATCAATTATTCAATTATTACACTTGATAATGAACAAAGATCTCTGACGATCTTTGCGGTAAACTCGACAAAGACATATATATATATATATATATATATATATATATATATATATATATATATATATATATATACTTGAAATGATTTGTTTGAACATTATTTTTGATCGATACTCGTATTTAAGTATCCTGCCGAATGACACATTTTCGTAACAAAAATTTATCGTCAATAATCAGGCCGGTAGAAATAAATATATAATCCTGTTTGATTATAAACAGAATATCTACTTAAATACGAGTATCGATCAAAAATAATATTCAAACAAATCATTTCAAATTGTCGGTTATTTATAACGAGTTTCGTTAATCTTCGTTAATTTCCGTAACATGATGATTATCGTAAATAATCAGGTCGGTAGAAATAAATATATAATACTGTTTGATTATAAAATAGAATATCTACTTAAATACGAGTATCGATTAAAAATAATGTTCAAACAAATCATTTCAAACTGTCGGTTGTTTATAACCAGTTTCTTTAATCTTCGTTAATTTCGGTAATATATATATATATATATATATATATATATATATATATATATGGCGGGCCTGAAGGAGACTACCATCACCTTTAAATTTGTTGTTTTTCATTTTTTTTTTTTTACTTTTTTCAATGCAGTCTTATCAATTACACCCGAAACTTTCTGATTGACGAAAAATATTTTGAAAACTTTCAATATTTCAACAATTTTAGCCGGGCTCAGTTTTTCATACAACGTTATAGTAAATCGATCTTCCATTTTGGAACCACTCGCCGGTACGACATTGCCACCACCTGTAAATTTGTGGATTATCAATTTTTTTTTTAGTTTTTTCAGTGCAATTTCATCGATTAAATCCTAAACTTTCCGATTGACAAAAAAAAAAAAAAGAAAAAAAAGGAAAAGAAATTGTAAAAATTTCAACATTAAAAAAAATTAGGTGGGGAGTCTCAGTTTTTTCATACAACCTCATATTAAATCGATTCTGTGCAATTAACATTTTTTACTTGCGCATATTCAACAACTGAATCCTTTGCGAAATTTTTGAATAAAGCCATTTTTGGAGTTTCCGAGGAAAATGCCATTCTAAGAACTGAAGAAAACTTGAAAAAGACAAAAACAAGAGCAACAACTCTTCCCCCACCAAAAAAAAAAAAACAAACAAAAAAACAAAACAAAACAAAACAAACCGACCTAAACGCGAGTGGTTCCGAAAAGAAGGATTGATTTATTATAAAGTTGTATAAGAAAATGAGTCCCCCTAAAAATTGCTTAAATATTGAAATTTTTCCAAATTTCTTTTGATAATCGGAGACTTTATATAATAATAGATAAGACTGCACTGAAAAAAGTAAAAAAAAAAAAAAGAAAAACAACAAATTTAAAGGTGGTGGTCGTCTCCTTTAGGTCCGCCATATATATATATATATATATATATATATATATGAAATATGAAATATGCACAAATAGTCACTAAAAGCCCTCTTCCGCTTTGGCAGTGGTCAACACATACTTAGATAAACCACATCAATGCAGACTGATACCATCAGATCATAAAAATCTCAACTATCAATCACACACACACACACACACACACACACACACACACACACACACACACACATATATATATATGTTCTAGGACACTTACACACACACG
>JBBBDQ010001135.1:417500-425000 GCA_037127315.1 Ascarosepion bandense
TTCTTACAATAGTGCAGAAAATCGATAATATATATATATATGTAAAAGGCAAGATGTTTGTGTGTGTGTTTGTTTATCTGCCTGTACGACTGTATTTTTTCAACCCTTTTATTTATTTTTTGCTTCGGGTTTGGCTCTAAGTAGGTATAATTGTAGTTCTTAGTCTCAGCCATGATACCATTTACTCAGAGGACTTATTTAACCTTCAAAATTCAGTTTACAACGAAAAAAACTTATTTGATATCGATACCAGGAAATCAAAATTTGACTTACATCCATTCATTTTTCTTTCAGTCTACGGTTTCGCTTTAACTGGAAACAACTATTGCTTTTTAGTCTTTTGTGCCAACGTCCAAAGAGTCTGAGTTTCAGGACTATGGATTAGTTTTAAAGCTTTCATGACACCCGAGCAACACCGGACTATACTGCTAGTATATATATAAGAACATAAGATGGCCTAACTTTAAAGAAATATATTCGGCATAATTCATTTTAAAATTTCAAAAAACGTATTTACAACGGTCAACAAGAAACTAAAATATGTATTCACAAATATATTTATTAAGTGGACTTAAAAAAAGTCAGTTATTGCTTTCCTTTTCGTGTTTGTTCTCGTACTAGCTCTTTCTTATAAAATATATAGGTTGCAAAAATTCGCGACGTATACGGTTTCAGTTATTTTTTTTTTTAGAAGTGAGTGATAGCAAAAGAGAATGTCGGATAATGCATGGAAAAATAAACAAAACAAAACATACAAAAAACTGACGGCGATCGTGGGTGGGGGGGGTAGAGAAACAGAGAGATAGAGATAGATTTACCCAGATAGAAATAGAGTAGATAGATACACAAAAAATAAAAGAACAAAAGAGATAGACATTTGAGAAAGGGACATAGTTGTGTCTTACAATTGAAAAAGATTTATTTTGGGACTGTTTAGTTGTGAGAAGCCTCCCGAAACTTTCGTTTTTCAGAAGAGATGACGTGATTTGTTTTGACGCGCCAGTGGCGAACCAATTTGGTTTTGCAAAGTGTTCGTGCGATTCGTTATGATCAAGACGTTGAGCCGATCGTTCACGGTTGTCATAAATGATCCATTTCGAATCCAAATCACTACGGTATCAAGAAGTGGGTCGTTCTATTTTCGCAGAAGCAGCTTCGGACAAAATGGCTCCACGTAGAATACATTTATCGAGTTCCTTCACCATTCCAATTTTCATGCGATAATCCCTTATTGATGAAATGCTGACATCCATTATTTGAAATATTTCTCTGTCATTTTGACGTGGTTTTTGTTCAACTAGTGTTTTCAGGTGTTGATTGTTAATAGCAGATGGACGACTCCGACCAACTCGGTTTTCAAGACTCGTATCCCCACTGTGTAACTTCAGAAACCAGCACTGTACTGTCCGCTTTTAAATGGATCCTTCACCACAGGCTTTTGTTAATGTTGGTAGCGGTTTGAGAAGGACTCTAACCTAGTTTGAACTGATACAAACTCATCTCTTCTCTTTTCCTGTTCAAGATGACGGGTACATGATGACGGGTTCAAGATGACGGGTACATGATGTTTTAAGTTAAATTCTAAAAGAGATTAATAAAAAATTAACTAAAACGACACATTCATAATTAGAAATGAGTTATGTATATATATATTATAATAAGATATATTATAATAAAATATATTATAATAAGATATATTATAATAAGATATTAGAACAGAATTCAAAGATCTTTCGAAAATCGGACATGATCTTCCGAACAACCTAACTATATCTTCTAATGTTATTGTGAAGTAGTTTTCGCACTGAAAGTTATAATCGTGCTATGTCGGTTGCTAATCGACTTAACGTACCCAAAATGTTAGGAAGTTGGTAATCTTCCACAGTAAGCTGACTCCTTAGTATTCGGCTAACTGCCGACTAATATCAACTGCCGTAGTCAAACGATGTCCAAACTGGAATTAACTAATAGTTCTATTGAACTCCAATAGAACCCTAAGAACTCTCTAGAACTTCCAAGAACTCCTAAGAACTTCTCGAGTTAACTTCCTGTTAACTCTTATTAATATAGGAGAGAGAGTCCATTTTCAGAGGAATAGGTGTATTTTACCATGACAAATGTATAGTTTGTGCGTCACGTATTTGAGAACAACATTTGGAATCAGATTTTCATCAAATTAACAAAGACGATATTTAATGTAGAATTGATCCCCCATTTTATACCCACATTATAATAGTATAGAATTTTTTTTTATAATCATATCGCCCTAAGCTAAGTTCATCGAAGCAGAAGCCGTGAAAGTATTTGTAGAAGAGACACAAGGAAGCCAAATTGCGCCGGTGAGAAAGTGACTGTATCTGAGCTGCCAAGTCGGGATCTATTACATTACAGACTCTCCGTTGGATTTTGTCAAGAACCCCTAGGTGAATAGCAGGGGCACCCGACTAGATATGGCAGCAGTATTCAATGCATGGGTGGATGGTAAGAGGAGGATGACTGTGGTCATAAAGTGAGGGATCCGTTTATATATTGAGTGTGATGTAGAATTGATCCCCCTTTTATATATCCACATTATAATAGTATAGAATTTTTTTATATAATCATATCGCCTTAAGCTAAGTTCATCGGAGCAGAAGCCGTGAAAGTATGAGTAGAAGAGACACAGGGAAGCCACATTGCGCCGGTGAGAAAGTGACTCTATCTGAGCTGCCAAGTCAGGATTGATCACATCACAGATTCTCCGTTGGATTTTGTCAAGGACCCCTAGGTGGATAGCAGGAGCACCCGACCAGATATGGCAGCAGCAGCATTCAATGCAAGGTCGGATGGTAGATTTATATATGTGCAGGATTGGTTTCAGACGGGATAAACCTCCTGGCTTTACACAGAGAACCGACTTTCTTAGCAGAGGATTTATCTGATTTGATTTGATCCCAAATGTTCTTCTCAAATACGTGTGACAGCATCTGTGTAGATTTGAAGATAGAGTTAAGTTTTTTTTTTTAACCATATCACCCCGAGCAAGGCGGTAATGCCACTGAAAAATACCTATATTCTGTCAGGATTCGAAACTGAATACTTCCAAATGCAAGGGGGGATACGCCACCATTTATGTAGTAATTAGTGAGGGATAAGTTTACTACTTCATAACAATAGAAAAATGATTCCCCACTTTATGCCCAGTAGAATTTTTAATTATGTTCCCAACTATTATATTCAGTCAATCGGTTAAGTGCCATACGTGATACACACTTTGGGCGAAAGAGACATGACTGACTGGGCAGAAGATTATCCCACAGTAGGTTGCCATTACTTTCTATGGTAGACTGGTTGCCAGCCAAGGCTATAGAACCCAATATGTCCTGTTATTTGACTCATAGCTAGAGGGAGAAGAGCTGTGTTATATTATTAAGTAGTAATTAGTAGGGGATCAGTTTATTACTTCATAACAATATAAAACTGATCCCCCACTTGATGAACAATAAAACCCTTAATCATGTTTTCAGCTATTATATTCAGTCAGTTAAGTGCCATAGGTGATACACGCTTGGGCGATCATGACTCGAAAGAGACATGACTGACTGGGCAAAAGATTATTCCACAGTAGGTTGCCATTGCTTTCTGTGGTAGATTTATTGCCTACCAAGGCTATAGAACCCAATCTGTCCTATTATTTAACCCATAACTGGGGGAAGAGACGTATTAATACCTTTCTCAAGGGTATTTGTACGTAAGTGAATGCAAGGAATTCAACTGGAATTCGAACTCGGCACCCCGATTTCTCGTTACGTGTCGATATCCACTGCACCATCAAAAAGAAAAAAAAGCGGATTTATCTGATTTGATTTGATCCCAAATGTTCTTCTCAAATACGTGTGACAGCATCTGTGTAGATTTGAAGATAGAGTTAAGTTTTTTTTTTTTTAATCATATCACCCCGAGCAAGGCGGTAATGCCACTGATTTGCAGGGGGCTACGTAAGAGTGAAAAAGTTGGAAAAGAGAAAGCCGGAAACCACATCCTAAACAGGAAACAAGAGATGAGCCTCTTCTCCCGTCCAATAGACGTGGGTGGAGCATGAACCGGGCGATAGTTTAGTCTATCTTTGGCAGATAATGTCTGATTTTAGAATAAACCTTTTAATCGTGTTTTGATATATTATTATAATAATTGCACAAAAATATATTACTTATCGCTAATAATTAAAGTATCGTCTTTGTTAATTTGATGACAATCTGATTCCAAATGTTGTTCCCAAATACGTGACGCACACACTGTATACATTTGTAACTTGCATAAAGTTCTCTTCAAAAATTAATTTCCCTATCAAGGAACTCTTCAGAACAGATCATCAATGCCCTACGCGTTAAAGTTTTTATGGGGTATATCTTGCGCTTCGAGGGGCAAAGGGAGTCCCAGCGCGTGTATAAACCCGAAAAAGTAGACTTCCTATACACTGAGTTACGAAAAGATGTTGGCGTACGATGCAACAATACATCAAGGAAAGCAAGTTTGGAATTAACCTCCTTCTCAATAATAAACATCAAAGAGGGATGGAGATTATTACAGGAGGAGGAGGAAAAAATGATCAGCCTCAGCTTCGTTATTAAATAAGAAAAATGCATAATCAATATAGCGACGATACAAAGAGAAACAACATGAATCATTAAATAATTTTTCCTCATAGAACCACCAAAATTTTAGCCAACGTAGGACCCAACGGGGATCCCATGGCTCTGAATATATATATATATATATATATATATAGAGAGAGAGAGAGAGAGAGAGCTAATGAACAGAGATAGAGTGGTAAATAAATACACACCTAGTTACACTATTGTGGTATTTGATGCTTGCATTGGGTGAAGATTTAGTAAAAAAGATTACTTGGTATTACAAATGATGATCTGGTCATATATATATATATATATATATATATATATATATATATATATATATATATAGAGAGAGAGAGAGAGAGAGAGAGCTAATGAACAGAGATAGAGTGGTAAATAAATTCACACCTAGTTACACTATTGTGGTATTTGATGCTTGCATTGGGTGAAGATTTAGTAAAAAAGATTACTTGGTATTACAAATGATGATCTGGTCATATATATATATATATATATATATATATATATATATATATATAGAGAGAGAGAGAGAGAGAGAGAGAGAGAGAAAGAGAGAGAGAGCTAATGAACAGAGATAGAGTGGTAAATAAATACACACCTAGTTACACTATTGTGGTATTTGATGCTTGCATTGGGTGAAGATTTAGTAAAAAAGATTACTTGGTATTACAAATGATGATCTGGTCATATATATATATATATATATATATATATATATATATATATATAGAGAGAGAGAGAGAGAGAGAGAGAGAGAAAGAGAGAGAGAGCTAATGAACAGAGATAGAGTGGTAAATAAATACACACCTAGTTACACTATTGTGGTATTTGATGCTTGCATTGGGTGAAGATTTAGTGAAAAAGATTACATGCTATTATAAATGATGATCTGATAAAATGAATTTCTTTCATGTATCAGACACTAGTCATCTGATCAGTGAATTGAATCCGCACTGAGTACCATATTACTGCGACCTTTTCGCTAGATATGTCTACGTTTGGTAAATAAGAGTTGAAGACAAATTATGTCTTTCTTTCGCTAGCAACATAGATTTTTGAAAAAAGTACCTACATAAAAACATCTGGTATTTTCTTTATAAAAAAAGATTTTTCGTTTTCTGTTAAACTTGCGCTTTCTACTACCATTTATGATCCGCCATTTTGGTTACTAATTCAGACAGACTTTTATCAGTGATACTACGATTAGGTGTTGTTGTTATTTTCTTTTTTTTCCTTTTTTAAAAATTGTTTCCTCTCTAAAAATGTCGCTCGACGTTTTAGCGAAATTACTAAAAGTAACAATAGATGGCGCCCCTTAGTTATTGGTGTTGTGCCGCGAATTCGATCGAAAAGAATAACTTGAACTATTTTCTTCTTCTTTTATGTGCCCTGTCCTTTCAGGACGTGGGCGATCATGGCTTTCCACATCAACCTATCCCTGGTGGCTCTTAGCACGTTTTCTACTGTTACACCACGCAACCCCCGTTCTGTCATCCACTAGTTCAAGCCCATAAATCTAGAATATAAATCTATAGAAACTAGCATGGCCACTAAATGAGGGATCAGTTTATGTATTAATTATAATATAGAATTGATCCCCCATTTTATAACCACATTATAATTTCTTAAAAACAGTTGGCATATATATTCTTCATCTATGTGCCCTGTCCTTTCAGGATGCAGGCGATCATGGCTTTTCTACAGCTCCCTACCCCGGTGGCTCTTAGCACGCCTTCTCCTGTTACACCACGCAACCCCCGTTCTGTCATCCACTAGTTCAAGCTCATAAATCTAGAATATAAATCTATAGAAACTAGCATGGCCACTAAATGAGGAATCAGTTAATGTATTAATTATAATATAGAATTGATCCCCCATTTTATATACACATTAAAATTTCTTATAAACAGTTGGCATATATATTCTTCTTCTATGTGCCTTGTCCTTTCAGGGCGTAGGCGATCATGGCTTTCCATGTCTACCTATCCCTGGTGTCTCTTAGCACGCTTTCTCCTGTTACACTATGCAATCCTCGCTCCATCATCCACCTGATTAGGTCCTTCAAATATGTTATCCGTTGCTTTCCCCTGTCTCTCCTTCCTTCTATCTGGCCTGTTAGTATCAGGTTCTCCAAGCCCTTCTTCCTTAGTGCATGTCCCAGGAACTTCAGTTGTCTCTTCTTGATGCTCAGTATTAATTTCCTTTTCGTTTCCATCCTTTTCAAAGCCTCACCATTGCTCACATGCTCGGTCCATGATATCCGCGGCATCCACATTTCAGTTGCTTCAAGCTTTTCCTTCATCTTCGAAGATATTGTCCAACATTCACTGCCATATTGAAGAACTGACATCACATAGCAATCCAGTACTCTCTTCTTTGTTTCTAGCGAAATTGTCCTGTTTCTTAATACTCTTCTCGGCTCCTGGAATGCTTCCTTCGCCATGCCAATTCGCCTTCGAATCTCTGTGTCGCACTTCTGCATGAAAACCGAATGCATGGTCATCAGCAAAAAAGGCAGCCCCAAATGCCAGATACAGGTGGGGGACTCTAAAATGGTGCAATAACTCGAAATATAGGAAGTCATATTTAGTGAATTGTTATTCCATTGAAGATTGACCATTGAAAGTTGCCTGCTTGCTGTGTGGGGCTAACATGTTATTTACGCGGAGAAGAAATTCAGAGAGAGAGAGAGAGAGAGAGAGAGAGAGAGAGAGAGAGAGACGGAAGAAAGTGAGAGAGAGAATAGTGTGTGCGAGAGAGTGAAAAGAGAGGAACCAGTATGCGTGATAAGACAGTAATAAACAAATAGATTAATCAATAAATAAAAATAAAAAAAGAGAGATAATGTGCGTGTAACAGATGG
>JBBBDQ010001135.1:435000-480000 GCA_037127315.1 Ascarosepion bandense
ACGCCTATAAGGGAGATTTAATTAATCTTTTATTAATTTTTTTCAGCAGTTTAATATTTTTCTGTTTTGTTGGTGATAAGAAATATAAAATTTGTCCATAATTTTTATCGAATCAAACGCTTTCGGTCATTTCTCTAGCCGCCTTCAAGAGTTTTTATGTCCGTTGTTTTTTTTCCTCATGTTTTCACTGTGATGTAGCAATTGATTTTGTTTTATTTTAGGAAAAAAAAAAACAAAAAAAAACAGCGTTCATTTCAAAGTCTCAGTAGCTGCGCGTGACTAGAATTCGCGTGAGTATCTTTTTACTAAAACAAAACAAAACAAAAAACAAAAAAACAAAACAAAAAACTTTTCAATTGTCGATTTCCCCTATTAAATAATGTAAGATTTGTGGCAAAAGAGAAATGTTTAATATATATTATCGCTGGAATAGCGAGATGTATCTGATATTGTGTTTTATATAGAATTCTTGTGTTTTTTATTAGAATTTTCCTGAAGGGTTTTTGTAAATTATGGGTTCATCAAATTTTATGGCACATTAGTGTCATAAGTACAATGTAAGACGTCTCCTCAAATAGGTGGTAGTATATTCAATATAGGTTATTGATTTGTGACGGAAAACACGGTCTTGTACTGGCTCCTGAAATTCATACACAATATTTGTCATCACTAGTTTAGATTTGATGTTATTATTTTGATTAGTAACAAGTTTTGCGGTTTTCCATTTTCTGTAACATTAAATTTGACGAGTTTTTCAGGAATTATGGTAGAAATATGTTTTTTTTTTTAATCATCTCACCCCAAGCAAGGCATTCCACTGCCACTATTGCGCATGGGGCTACATAGGGGAAGGTAAAGAGAAGGAGTGGTTAGACATAGGGAATGTCAGGAGGAATGGGAGCAGGTTAGTGTGTTAGGAGGTGTCTATTGACCTTACATTTAAACTCCTGGAGATTGTATCCGTCGGGGAAGCAATCGTGTGGAAGGGAATTCCACAGTCGGGAAGTGAGAGGAAAGAAACTGTTGGAGTAGAAGTTGCGGTTGCATTTTATCGGTTTCACTGTAAAATGGTGGGATCTAGTTGCTAATCTAGTATCTCGTGCAAATTCGTATTTAGGGGGCACCAGTGATCTAAGTTCATCGGAGCAGAAGCCATGGAAGTATTTATAGATAAATACTTTTATACTTTGGTGTTTAATAATTCTTCGTATAGCGAATTCGTCCCGCTTATAATTATTTTGCATCTGGTTACAGGAAAATATGTATTTGTTTTGTTGCGTGGTGTTTTTATTACTATTGTGTATTGTTTGTAAGAATAATTTTATTTGTTTATCAATGATGTAGTTGAGGAAATTATAGTTAATAAATATACATTTATACATTTTTTTTCTATAAATTATCGTTTGGAATCCTATTTATTTCTTTTAATTTTTTATATATTTTATTTATTTAGATATTTTTGTGGGCATTAGATCTTACTTTAAGGATTTATTAGATCGATTTTTTCTGTAGCATTTTTTATCTTTTATAATAATAAAAATATCTATTCAAATTTCCAGTACTTTTTAGTGTGATTGTAGGGTTAGATCTTACGTGTGCTTACAGTTTATTTTTGTGTATGATATAATTATTCTGAAGTAGTATATTTTTAATCTTGATTTTGAATATATGAATTTTTATTATTTATCACCGATAGAACGACACTGTTGCATTACATCGAACAGTATTTTGTTACCACCAAGAGCACACACACACACACACACACACACACACACATATATATATATATATATATATATATATATATATTACTACTTTTGGAGGACCTGAAGGAGACTACCACCACTTTTAAATTTGTTGTTTTTCATTTTTTGTACTTTGTTTCAGTGCAATCTTATCGATTACACCCTAAACTTTCCAATGGACAAAAAAAAAAAAAAAAAAAAAAAAAAAATTTGGAAAAATTTCAATATTTAAATAATTTTAGAGGAGGGCTCAGTTTTTCATACAACGTTATAGTAAATCGATCCTCCATTTTGGAACCACTCGCCGGTATGACATCAACATCACCTGTAAATTTGTTGATTATCAACATTTTTTTAAAACTTTTTTCAGTACAATCTTATCGATTAAACCCTAAATTTTACGACTGGTAAAGGAAATTTGAAACAATTTTAATATTTAAACAATTTTAGGGGGTGGGGTGCTCAGTTTTTCATACAACGTTATAGTAAATCGATCCTATGCAATTTCCTTTTTGCTTGCGCATATTCAACAACTGAATATTTTGCGAAAATTTTTGAATTTTTTTTTTTTTTAATCGTATCACCCCAAGCAAGGCAGTAAGGCCACTGAGGCGCAGGGGGCTACGTAATAGTGAGAAGATTGGAAAAGAGAAAGTCGGAAACCACATCCTAAACAGGGAACAAGGGATGAGCCTCTTAACCTGTTCAATAGACGTGGGTGGAGTGTGAACCGGGCGATAGATAGATCTATCTACTCCAATTGAAAATAAAGCCATTCTTGGAGTTTCCGAGGAAGATGCCTTCGTAAGAACTGAAGAAAGCTCGAAAAAGACAAAAACAAGACCAACAACTCGCCCACAAAAAACCAAAGCAAGCGACCCCAGCGCGAGTAATTCCAAAATGGAGGATTTATTTACTATAACGTTGTAGGAGAAACTGAGCCCCCACTCACTAAAATTGTATAAATATTAAAATTTTTCCAAATTTTTTTTCTAATCGGAAACTTTATGTAATAATCGATAAGACTGCGCTGAAAAAAGTAAAAAAAAAAAAATTTAAAGGTTGTGGTAGTCTCCGAATTCCATTTGAATTCATTGCATTCACTTACGCACAAATACCGTTAGGAAAGGTATTAATCCGTCTATTCCTTCCAGTTATCGGGTTAAATAACAGGACAGATTGGGTTCTATAGCCTTGGTCGGCAACCAATCTACCGCAGAAAGCAATGGCAACCTACTGCGGGATAATGTTCTGCCCAGTCAGTCATGTCCATTTCGAGACATGATCGCCCAAGCGTGTATCACGTATGGCACTTAACCGACCGAGTCTCCTTCAGGTTCGCCTTACTTTTTTAGATATCGATCGAATCACAAGCAGTTTTGTTAAACAGCTCTATCCAAATTTTCGTTTATTTTAAAATTATACAACGTGACACGGTAAATTATAAAAGCAGTTCTAGAAATTTATTGCATTTTTTTTTATTATAGACTTTATTAAAAAAAATTATTATGAAAATAATTGTAGATAATTTTATTTAAAGAATGCATTGAAAATCAAAAAGAAATTGATTGGTATTAGTCAGATAATCGATGCAAGTATTGCACATATAAAAGAAATATTGCGTGTAATTTTATAATAAAAAGCATTTCAAATTATTCCATTAGAGAAATGCATTGTAAATAATAAAAAAATAATTGTCCGTGGAATTAATGCTAGCGGTATTAACAGAACACATCTTTTATTTTTCTGATAACGTGCAGGGCCTCATGGTTCGTTCGTAAATTGCAAATATGGAAATGAAACTAATTGCGATTATTATGGTACACTCATGATTAAACGGAGTTTTATTGTAAATGAAATCTAATAGAGTCGATTACACCATTGAATGAAATAAATGGCTTCAATTACGATATTCCGAGGTAGAGTCAAACCAGGTATCTGTTTTCTGGATATTGCTCTACTATTTCGGCTCCCATGTACCATCTTCAGAAAGTTTACAGGGACGTTAACATAAAGACATCCACCATCAGAGATGATTTCATCTTGTGTTGACATAAAACATTGCTATGCAACGATTACAGTCACCAAATAGCAGACGGAGGTCGTAAATTTGTAATGCGGTTCTATGCCAACACACTATTCAATAACTGTTATCGTCGCATAGCAATATTTTATGTCAACACAAGATAATAACATCTTTGAGGGTGAATGTCTTGATGTTAACGTCCCTATAACCTCTCTGAAGATGGCTCATGTGAGCCGAAAGCTACGAAGCAGCATAATTAAAAAATATCCAAATGTTGGATGATTTTGTCTTTATTTTCACCTGAAATTAAAGCCAAAATATGATGTTTAGAATGGCTCATGATTAAACATAATAGACATGCATTGTCTGTTATATTTAACAATATACGTTTAGAAAATTATCTGCTGTCTCGATACACTATATATATATATACCTACTTGGTAGTTTTAACAGAAGTAGAAAGTTATTTTTTGTTTTCTGTTTAGCATTGGGTTTGATGTTCCTTCTAAAGTCTACTCGGATTTTATGCTTCTCACGTCTACAATTAAACTCTAAAATTTTATATGTTTGTTTGTCGCGTGATTCACCCTCCTTCTGGTATTTTGTACAGGAGTAGTAATGTATCCTTTTTTCTTGTTTAGGTCTAGGATTCTGGTTCCTTCCAACGTCTTCTCATTCACTTTCACTCCCCGTATCCTCTTGCGTGTCATTATCGCATTAATTGGGATGGATTGGATGAAAAGACTATAAAATATAGGGTACAATGTTGCATGTATAGTAAATATGATGGCTGAATCGCTATAAACGTCTGTTGAGATAAGGACAGTGTGCAATTGAAGAGGTAAGGTGGTTGTGGTTTAAACTGTGTAAAAATGTCCAAGACATTGCCAATTAAATTTCTCATTAGCTAAATTCCAACTGCTGATCTCTAATTTTCAGAGTTTTCTCCAAATGACAGTTTGTATTTGAATAAAACAAATGTCCAGGAGAGAAGTTTAATTTAAGCCATCAAATGTTTGATTTTTCACTCGGGATTACACCGTCTAGACATTAATCTGGCTGAATGAACAAAGAAAATAAAAATACCCTGTTATTTATGCTTCGAACATGACAATGGAAGACGGGGTAGTGGAAAGTGTCTACTTACTTGTATGAAGAAAAATGGCGGCGCTTAGCAAACACGAGGAACTACTTACACTAATTGTAGTTAAGTAAACCGATATTGCTACGTCGTCTTGAGTTAACAATAATGAATTTTAAAAGGTCAAATAAAAAGACCAGCTTTCATTTGGACTTTGTCCGCTTGAACCATTTTCGGGGAATATCTTAATATTAATGAAGGTTTGAGAAACTTTACTCACTCTCCTCCCGGAATTTTGAACAGGATTAGATGTTTATTCCTTGTTTCCTGTTTAGGATCGTGTTTCTTAAGTCTTCTCGTTCATATTCATTCTCAGTATCCTCCGGCATCTTGCGTCGTGGAGGAGGTCTAGTTGAAATTGGCTTCTTGCACTCGGCAAATGGCGGCATTTAGCAAACACAGGGAACTACTTACACTAATTGTACTTAAATAATCTAATATTTCTGTAGACTGGTAAGTTAAAATCAAGAATCTTAAATCGAGAAATAAAATGACCAATTGTAATTTGGAATCCAGCGATGACCGCCTGAAACCTCTGCTGTGAATATGCAAATATCAATGAAGGCTTGACAAACTTACTTACGGATGGTAAACCTTAAGAAGGATGTAGAATCAATCAGCCGAAATTTATAAAACATTTCTCTATAGGTGATCATGGCTCTCTACAAGTACCCATTTTTATAGTAGATCTTAATTAACATTTGTATTTTTACCATTCCCCTCTACCCTTTCTGTGGGTTAAACAATATCCGGCAGCTAGGCCTCTGATCAAGTGCTTGGATGTTTTTGAGGACCTCTTAGTTGCTGTTATTTCCAGGTTCACCATGACCTGGGATGGTAGCATCTGGTAGGGTCCCAGCTGTAGGCAAATAGCGAACCCCACAAAACAAAACATTATTAAAGTATAAAAATACATTTTAAAATTATTTTTCTTTATAACCGTGTGGCCCCAAGCAAGGCATTTTACTGCCAATGTTGTGCAGGGGGTTACATAGCAGGAATGTTATGTGAACGAGTGACAGGTTACAGGGGGTGTCTGGAAGAGAGTTTGCGAAAAATGAGAATACTGATGAGAGTTGGGTGGACGGGAAAAAAGCATAAGAGAGAGGATGTAAATTAGTGAGACAGGAGATGACTATTGACTTTACATTTGAATTCTTGAAGATTGTAGCTGTAGAGAAAACAAATAAGCAGAAAGGAATTCCATAGGCGAAAAGTGCGAGAAAAGAAGCTGATGGAGTAGAATTTGCGTTTACAATTTATTGGTTTCACAGTAAATAGGTGGGATCTAGTTGCTAATACTGTGACTCGAGGGAATTCATATATAGGGGGTACCAGTGAGCTAAGTTCATCGGAGCAGAAGCCGTGAATGTATTTGTAGAAGAGGCACAGGGGAGACACACTGCGTCGGTTAGAAAGCGACTGTATTCCAGCTGCCAAGTCGGGATCGATCACATTTCAGATTCTCCGTTGGATTTGGTCGAGGACACCTAAGTGGATAGCAGGAGCACCCGACCAGATTTGGCAGCAATATTCAATGTACGGGCGGATGGTAAACTTGTATATGTGCAAGATTGTTTCGGACGGGAAAAACTTCCTGGTCCTACACAGAGAACCAACTTTCTTAGCAGCGGATTTAGCTATAGATTCTATATAGTTATTCCACTTAAGGTCTGATGTGAGAGTTAATCCGAGGAGGCGCAGTGTTTTACTTTCAGGGAGAGAAGCCTGATCCATGTTAATGGGCGGGAAGAACGGTTGTCTGTGATGGTTAATAGATAGCAGCTTTGTTTTGGAAGCATTAAAATTTAAGAACCATTTCTTATCCCAGTCCGTCACGGATTGGAGGTCCTTTTCGAGCTCGGCACCAAGGTTTGCTTTGTCAGCCTCGGCAGATTTTTGATCGAGACAAGAATAAACCATAATGTCGTGAGTGTATATGCCTACTTGGGATCTTATTACATCTGGGAGATCGTTAATATAGATAAGGAAAAGCATAGGAACTAGAATAGAGTCTTAAGGGACAACCGCGTTCATATGATAGCATTGGGAGGCTTGTCCGTTCAATACTACCTTCATTGTACGATTTGAAAGGAATGACTGGTTAATACACTTTAGATATAAAAATATCAACAATACCTATTTATAGTAAAATTACTAACAATACAATTTTATAGTAGAATTATAAACAATACATTTTATTTGTAGTTAAAGACATATAACTACGTTCAAATATATTTGGTTGAAGCCATGAAAATATTTAGATTTCAGCCTTACATAACCCATAAAGGGTTATGTTAACGATAACCCCTTTTTACACCTAAGAATGGACTCGCCTGATGGGTACATGTAGTCCTGTCTATACAGTGAACGGTAGTGATTGTAAGTTGTAAAGAGTTGTTGAGTTGAGTTGAGTAGTTGAACCGCCGCTAGTTGGTCAGTAAGTGTATAGAATCATTACCGGACATAATTCTTCACTACAAGATTGTATATATTGATTCCTATTAACAGTATGGATGTACGTTGTGGTGCAGTGGATATCGGTAAAGCGGGGAGCCGAGTTCGAATTCCAGCTGAATTCATTGCATTCACTTCATTCATTGCATTCACTTACGCGCAAATACCCTTGGGAAAGGTATTAATCCGTCTATTCCTTCCAGTTATGGGTTAAATAACAGGACAGATTGGATTCTATAGCCTAAAGCAATGGCAACATACTGCGGGATAATCTTCTGCCCAGTCACTCATGTCTCTTTCGAGACATGATCGCTCAAGCGTGTATCACGTATGGCACTTAACTGACTGACTGAATATAATAGTTGGAATAATGATTAAGGCTTACATTGGTCATAAAGTGGGGGATCAGTTTATTGCCTCATAACAATAGGAAACCGATCCCCCACTAATTACTACATAATAATATAATAGATTTCTTTTCCCTTTACCTATGAGTTAAATAACAGGACAGATTGGGTTCTATAGCCTTGGTCGGCAACCAGTCTACCGCAGAAAGCAATGGCAACATACTGCGGGATAATCTTCTGCCCAGTCAGTCATGTCTCTTTCAAGACATGATCGCCCAGGCGTGTATCACGTATGGCACTTAACTGACTGAATATAATAGTTGTAAACATAATTAAGTGTGTTTTTAGGTATAGAGTGGGGGATCAGTTTTCTGTTGTTATGAAGTAATAAAATGATCCCCCACTAATTACTACTTAATAATATAATACATCGCTTCCCCCTCTAGCTATGAGTAAAATAACAGAACAGATTGGTTCCATAGCCTTGGCTGACAACCAGTCTACCGCAAAAAGTAATGGCAACCTATTGCGGGATAATCTTCTGCCCAGTTTTATACCGATAAACATAATAAAACAAATACTTAATACTGAAATAACGCTTTCATGACATTAATTCATATAATATCCTATAATTTCTTAAACAAATCAAATAGTATTCCAGAATATAACTTTAACAAAATTACAACATAAAGCACACATATCACCGTAAATATATTCACATAAACAAGTATATGCACAAAGGCTGTGTATCAACTACCATGTACTCAGTTGTGAAAGCAGAACAACATATATTATATTTGTATTACTTCAAAGCTCCAAAGAAAACTAAATTAAATGACCCATGAGGAATTGATATGCTATTAAACAAATCAAAGCAAATCAAAGCAAATCAAATCCCAGTTCTTTCATACATTCACACAACCTGGTCAGCTTAGTGACCCACTGGTTGTCACTAACCCTTTTACCAGTGAGTATCAAATTCTCAAGATCACCCTTTCTCGTTTTGTAACTAAGAATTTTCAGCTATCTTTTTTCTGATTCTGGATATGTGTCCCTTTTTTTGCCAATTTTATTTTAACTTTCTCTTTTATTACGCTCCCCATTTATGGTATTCTCAGCATCCTTCTGTAGGACATTTCTGCTGTTTCAAATCTCTTCATCTGTGAGAAAATTTTCTAGCATTTACTGCCGTATCAGTCAATTAAGTGCCATACGTGATACACGCTTGGGCAATCATGACTAGAAAGAGACATGACTGACTGGGCAGAAGATTATCCCGCAGTAGGTTGCCATTGCTTTCTGCGGTAGACTGGTTGCCGACCAAGGCTATAGAACCCAATCTGTCCTGTTATTTAACTCATAGGTAAAGGGAAAAGAAATCTATTATATTATTATGTAGTAATTAGTGGAGGATCGGTTTCCTATTGTTATGAAGTAATAAACTGATCCCCCACTTTATGACCAATGTAAGCCTTAATCATTATTCCAACTATTATATTCAGTCAGTCAGTTAAGTGCCATACGTGATACACGCTTGGGCGATCATGTCCCGAAAGAGACATGAGTGACTGGGCAGAATATTATCCCACAGTAGGTTGCCATTGCTTTCTGCGGTAGGCTGGTTGCCAGCCAAGGCTATAGAACCCAATCTGTCTTATTATTTAACCCATAACTGGAAGGAAGAAACGGATTAATACCTTTCCCAAGACTATTTGCGCGTAAGTGAATGCAAGGAATTCAACTGGAATTCGAACTCGGGTCCCCGATTTGTCGTTCCGAGCCTGCACCACAAGGAGAATTAATTTTGAATTAGAGTTTCAAATCATTTTTTTTTATTTTTCTTACGAAAATTTCCTGTTTCCTAGTTCCCCAGCCCCGCAAAAATAACAATGCCTAATTTTTAAAATGAATTTTTAAAAGTGAAAAATCTTTCTTGAAGCTTTTATTTTAGTTTTCATTTCAATAGATTAAATTTAATATTTTCAGTAACAAAATATTTAGTGTAAAGTAATTTAAGACTAATTTAAATTAATTAGCAAGAGTTTTTTTTTCCTGAAAAAGCTGTTAAGCCCTCTTTTTTCATCGTCTTCCACCGCAATGTAATTCTATTTATTAAAAAAGTACATTTCTGAAACTTTATATGAAGAATATTACCTGATTTAAAGTATAATTTGATTTGAAGCAACTGTTATTTAAAATATCGCAGATGAGAAATGCATTTTTTAACCTGGCATTAGCTATTTATTTAAGGTGTTCAAGGATTTGACGCTTTGATGATAGATTAATATTTATTTAATGTTCTATCGACACTAAAATTTCCTATACTAATTATTTGCTTCCCTCGTTGCGCGCGAGAAAAATTAGTTTTTTTTAGCAAAAGATTGACCGTCGTAGAAAAAATCTAAAAATTTAATAAGATAATAAAAATACTTTGATTCTTCCTCTTCTTCTTCTCCTCCTCCTCCTTCTCTTCCTTCTCTGAGTCGTGTCCATTCAGGACGTAGGTAATCATGGTCTTCCACATTTCCCTATCCCTTGTTGCTGTTAATACCCTTTCTCCTGTTATCTCACTAAATCCACTCTCCTCCTAGTCTATCAAGTATATAATGCATTGCTTTCCCTTGTCTCTCTTTCCCTCTATCCGTCCCATGAGTATCAGGTTCTCCAAAACATTCTTCCTCATTCTTCTTCTTCTTCTTCTATGTGCCCTGTCCCTTCAGGACGTAGGCGATCATGGATCTCCACGTCTCCCTATCCCTTGTGGCTCTTAGTATGTTTGCTCCTGTTGCTCCTGGCAACCCCCGTTCCGTCATCCACCTGATCAGACTCTGCAGATATGTTATCCGCTGCCTTCCTCTGTCTCTCCTTCCTTCTATCTGACCAGTCAGTATCAGGTTCTCCAGGCTCTCCTTCCTCATTGCATGTCCCAGGAACTTCAGTTGTCTCTTCCTGATGCTCAGCATCAATTTCCTTTTTGTTGCCACTCTTTCTAACACTTCGTCGTTGCTTGTATGCTCAGTCCACGATATCCGTAGCATCCTTCTGTAGAACCACATTTCGGCCGCTTCCAGTTTTGTCCTCATTTTCGATGATATTGTCCAGCATTCACAGCCGTATTGAAGAACTGACATCACGTAGCAGTCTAGCACTCTTTTCTTCGTTTCTATTGAGATCTTCCTGTGTGTTAGTATTTTGCTCATCTTCTGGAACGTGTCCTTTGCCATGCCAATTCGCCTTCGGATCTCCGTGTCGCACTTTCCATCTCCTGTTAGAACACTTCCTAGGTACTTAAATTCTTGGACTTGTTTGATTCTGTTATCCCCCACCTGTATTTGGCATTTTGGGTTGTATCTTTTGCTGATGACCATGCACTCAGTTTTCTTAAAGTTTATTTGTAGTCCCTTCTTGTCACTCTCCACTGCTACTTTCTGTATGAGATCTTGCAGTTTCCTTTCCGTGTCCGCAATCAGTACTGTATCGTCCGCGTATCTTATGTTGTTCAGGTTGTGGCCTCCAATAATAAATCCTGGTGTGTCATCTAGGGTCCTCAAAATATTCTCGCTGTATAGGTTGAACAAATCCGGTGAAAAGACACATCCTTGTCTTACGCCTTTTTCTATCTTTGTGTATCTACTGAGGTCGTTACCTGTCCGTATGCAGGCCGTTTGCTGCCAGTAGAGATTCTTGATTATTCTTATATCTTTGCTGAAAATGTCGAGGTTGCCTATCATTTCCATCAATTCTTTGTGTCGTATTTTGTCGAATGCTTTCGCGTAATCAATGCTCATTACATGTCCCAAAAACCTCAGCTGTCTTTTCTTGATGTTAAGTGTTAGTTTCCTTCTTGTGTCCATCCTCTTTAGAACCTCATCGTTGCTCGCATGATTTGTCCATAGCATCCTCAGCATCCTTCTGTAGAACCACGTTTCGGTTACTTCAAGTCTTTCCTTCATCTTTGATGAGAATGTCCAGCATTCACTGCCATACTGAAGGACAGACATCACACCCATCTTAATAATAAGAAAAATTTTGATGATAAAAAATTATTTTTATTAATATTGGGGACTTTTTTTTATCTTGGTATGCTGTGTTTTCAGCGAATTATTACCTTTTATAAGGCATCAAAATAATTGCGACAATTTACCAATCGCACCTAGTATATATACAGTACTGTGCAAAAGTATTAGGACAAGAACTATTTTATTTTCATGAGACATATTGACAGAAAAATAAAATTAATTAAAGTAATTTTTGATTAAAGCAATTAAGATCTCTGCTACCTTTGGCATTGTAGACTGCTTAAAAAATAAATTATTTGCCAACTGCAAAAATAAAGAGCACTTGCATGAACTACATGAGGTCAGACAGCTAACTATTATCAAAATAAAATTTTAAAAGGAACCTTTAAACTATGTTGACCCTATTTACAGCTCAATTCGAGAAGGGAGAATAAGAAAAAAAGTCATATTCACGGATAAGAGAATAATGAATAGTTTCAAAATAACTTGTGTAATAGAAAATAGGAAAAATTAAATATAACTTTTTTTAATACATTTCTTTTACATCAAGTTTTAAATAATCAATATTTATTAGCAATTTACTTGGCTTTTCACCCTGTATTTGAATTTCAGTGAGGTTTTTAGGAAAATCAAAAGTGTTAGGACAGGGGTGATTTTCAACTTTATTTTGTTGCCTCTTAAAAGATAAAATAGTTCTTGTCCTAATACTTTTGCACAGTACTGTATATATACTAGGTGCGATTGGTAAATTGTCGCAATTATTTTGATGCCTCATGAAAGATAAAATAGTTCTTGTCCTAATACTTTTGCACAGTACGGTATATATACTAGGTGCGATTGGTAAATTGTCGCAATTATTTTGATGCCTCATGAAAGATAAAATAGTTCTTGTCCTAATACTTTTGCACAGTACTGTATATATACTAGGTGCGATTGGTAAATTGTCGCAATTATTTTGATGCCTCATGAAAGATGAAATAGTTCTCGTCCTAATACTTTTGCACAGTACTGTATATCTCTTTATTGTTATTCAATACAGCGATATAAAAGTAAACAAATGTTTGTTCCATTAGTCCTTATATAAGGATGCTGGAACACATTCCTAGCTGGTAAAGAAAGTGCGTACATAAATCTTTTGGTATATGTCTAAATTTTTGTGCGATCGAGAAAATAAATAGCTGATCTTAAATTCGAAGCCACCTTCGATAACATTCTAATAAAAAAGTGTGTCGCGGGCCAAGTACAGCCACTGTCTGGGCTGATTCGATCATTTCAATTCATGCTACTTTCAAATATCAAAGTTCTCAAGATCGCTGAGGTCACAAGCAACGAGGCCATGACCCACAATATTCGTCTACCAGCATTGATTATTCTTTTATTCCGTGAACAAACATGAATGGTCTATTGACAGACATAAACAAATGTGAAATGATCGGTAAACATAGAAATGTCGAGATTTTTTTTGTAATATCTTTTTTGTAAATATATAAATCGCAAGATTTTCACCCATTACAAGCCTCAAGGTAGAGATTTACTGTATAAATGGCTATGATTGATTCAGTGGTTTGTTTCGTACGGTCTATGAACTCTTTGCCGTATAAACCCAGAACATATATATTTCGTAAGAATGTTTTTCAGTTAATAATAGCTTAGCTTTCTTTTATATTCATTTCACCCCAAACAAGGCAGAAATACCACTGGTGCACAGGGGGTTTCAGTGAAAGAAAGATAAGAGATGGATGGGAATCAAGTAAATAAAAGATGGCAATTGACATTGCATTTAAACTTTTGGAGATTGTAGCTATTGGGATGTTGAAGATAAGATATGTATAGGAATTAAGTCTATCTACTCCAATTAACAATTTAATTGGAGTAGATAGACTTAACTATCGCCTGGTTCACACTCCACCCACATCTATTGAGCAGGTGAAGAGGCTCATGTCCTGTTTCCTGTTTAGGATGTGGTTCCCGGCTTTCTTTTCTCCCCCCCCCCCAGTCTTCTTTCACTTTTTTTCTTTTCTCTTTTTTTTTTTGTTCCCAATGAGAGTAGATAGACTTAACTATCGCCTGGTTCACACTCCACCCACATCTATTGAGCAGGTGAAGAGGCTCATCCCTTGTTTCCTGTTTAGGATGTGGTTCCCGGCTTTCTTTTCTTTTTCCCCCCCAGTCTTCTTTCACTTTTTTTTCTTTTCTCTTTTTTTTTTTTTGTTCCCAATGGGAGTAGATAGACTTAACTATCGCCTGGTTCACACTCCACCCACATCTATTGAGCAGGTGAAGAGGTTCATCCCTTGTTTCCTGTTTAGGATGTGGTTCCCGGCTTTCTTTTTTTTTTTTTCCAATCATTCTACTCTTAAGTAGCCCCATGCGCATCAGTGGCGTCACCGCCTTGCTTGGGGTGATATGATTAAAAAAAAAGAAGGAAGGAATCGAGTATATAAAAGATGACATTTGACGTTGCATTTAAACTTTTGGATATTGTAGCAGTTGGGATGTTGAATAAAAGATAAGAGATGGATGGGAATCAAGTAAATAAAAGATGGCAATTGACGTTACATTTAAACTTTTGGAGATTCTAGCTATCAAGGAAACAAGCAAATGGAAAAGAGTTCTACAAATGGAAAGTGCAAGAAAAAAGCTGTTAAAGTAGAAGAGGCGGTTACATGTAACTATTTCGATGGTAAAAGGGTGGTGCCTTGATTCCAGTCTAGTAGCACGAGTATGTACACGTGATCAGCTACCAAGAGGAAAAAACGTCAGAGCAGTTTTCATGAAAATGTTTGAAGAAAAGACAGAGGGAAGCCACATCACGTCGCTGAGAAAGTGACTGAATGTGTGTTGCCATATCAGAATCGATTACATTGCAAATCTTTTGGATTTTGTAGAGAACCTCAAGATGAAAAGCAGGAGCAACCGGCCATATATGGCAACAATATTCAATGAAATACTAGTGATACAAGCCTTAAAATTTAACCCATAGCTGGAGGGATCGGGGAGAAAATGTTGATTTATACTTTTCTCAATTTCAAGCAAAAATAATTCCGGATACTTTCTTTACTAATCAATTTCATTCAATATATGGCTCAAGAACCCCTCAAAGAATAGTGTTACTGCTAAAACGGTTATACAGACTGGAGTGTGTGACATCAATGAAAAAACAGGTGCTAGGAAGTGATGATCATGAGAATAAGGATGGATTATTGATTAATTCGTTTTTGAAGGCTTATCATTCATTTTCAGGTTATTTAAAACCAGAAAACATTTTTAGATTCTAAGGATTTTTTTTTTTGTTACATAAAAAATGGTTTAGTTATAGACGTCTTACTGATGAACCGCTGGGGGAGCAGAAGTGAATTCATACTTAATCAGAATTTAATTAACAAATAAATAATTATAATGCAGATATAAAGTAAGAGATTAGTTATTTATATATATAAAAGGCAATCTATGAGTGTATGTGTGACTGTTCCCTATGCACGCCTACATTTTTTAAGCTACTCCATTCAAACTTTCGAGGGACACATATCTACAGGGAAGACAGGTCGACACATAATTTTTGTATTTAAGTTCAGCAGTTTTCCCTTTGGCACTTTTTGGCCAATGGTGCAGATTGTTTACATTTTCTCCGTAAAACATCTAAGATCTAAGATGGTTGCTAGATTACGTCACAGAAATCAAATCACACGTGTCAAACGCGACTGAAATATTTTTTTATTAAAAAAAATGACCCTTTATATTTAGTTTTTATTTAACCGTAACAATAAAAACTAATACATTAAATTTATAAATCCCAAAAATGCATACACTGATTGGCCCAAAATGCATACAGTAACTTGACCCAAAGAGTTGTGAGTTCAATACCTGGCTACAGCAGTGGTGAACAAAAACTAAGAGGCCTGAGTTAAAATGGAGATAAATGATACTGAAATATGTTGAAGAAGAATTGCACATGGAACTAGAACAATCTATCCTGGTGGATGAAATAAAGGTTTGCTTTATAATGTACTTAATTTAAGTGTGACTATTATTGAGATTTTGACTGTAAAAATGTCTGATCAAAATTTAGATTACATTTTATCTGACTACTGACTTATTGTGCGTTGTGGTACAGTGGATATCGGCTCGGAACGAGAAGCCGGGGAGCCGAGTTCGAATTCCAGTTGAATCCATTGTATTCATTTACGCGCAAATACCCTTGGGAAAGGTATTAATCCGTCTCTTCCTTCCAGTTATGGGTTAAATAGCAGGACATATTGGGTTCTATAGCCTTGGTCGGCAACCAGCCTACCGCAGAAAGCAATGGCAACCTACTGCGGGATAATCTTCTGCCCAGTCAGTCATGTCTCTTTCTAGACATGATCGCCGAAGCGTGTATGACGCATGGCACTTAACTGACTGACTGAATATAATACTTGGAATAATGATTAAGGCTTATATTGGTCATAAAGTGGGGGATCATTTTATTACTTCATAACAATAGGAAACCGATCCTCCACTAATTACTACATAATAATATAATAGATTTCTTTTCCCTTTACCTATGAGTCAAATAACAGGACAGATTGGGTTCTATAGCCTTGGATGGCAACCAGTCTACCGCAGAAAGCAATGGCAACATACTGCGGGATAATCTTCTGCCCAGTCAGTCATGTCTCTTTCGAGACATGATCGCCCAAGCGTGTATCGCGTATGGCATTTAACTGACTGACTGACTGACTTATTGACTCAGCTTTGTATATACCACGGTAGCTGAAAATGAACTGATTGAAAATTCTTTATTGAGAGCGATTTCTTTAACAATGACCAGACCTAGACACGTAGCTAGAGAAACATAGAGATCGATAGGTAGACAGATGCAGGTAATGTGAAATTAACAGATCACTCAGCGTATTCTGGAATTGGAATTATTTATGCGAATGTATGTCGTCTAAGTGAATAAAAAGGAACGTATTAGACAAAGAAAGAGAGGGAAATAGTTAGAAAGAGATAGAGAACGATAGATAAATCGAGTGAATGAGAAAAAGGGAGTCAAATAAATAGAGAGGCAAAAAGAGAGCGAAAAGAAAGCAAGTATTGATGAGAAAGGGAGAGAAAAAAGGAAATAAAGAAAGAGAAAAAATAAAGTGACATAAAAAATGAATTGATGAATCAGTGAGTGGTTGTTGGACTGAATGATTGATTGAGAGATAGAGGCAGATAGATGAAGATGAGAGGGAGATCGAGAAAGAGAGAGAAAGAGAGAGGGAGATCGAGAGAGGGAGATGAAGATGAGAGAGAGAAAGCGAGAAAGAGAGAGAAAGAGAGAGGGGCAGATAGATGAAGATGAGAGAGAGAGCGAGAAAACAAGAAAGAGAGAGAGAAAGAGAGAGAGGCAGATAGATGAAGATGAGAGAGAGAGAGCGAGAAAACAAGAAAGAGAGAGAGAGAAAGAGAGAGAGAGAAAACAAGAAAGAGAGAGGCAGATAGATGAAGATGAGAGAGAGAGCGAGAAAACAAGAAAGAGAGAGAGAGAAAGAGAGAGAGAAAACAAGAAAGAGAGAGAGAAAGAGAGAGAGAGGCAGATAGATGACGATGAGAGAGAGAAAGAGAGAGAGAAAAATAGAGAGAGAGGCAGACAGATGAAGATGAGAAAGAGCGAGAAAAAGTGAAAGAGAGAGAGAGAAAGAGAAAGAGAGAAAAAGAGTGAGAGAGAGAGGCAGATAGATGAAGATGAGAGAGAGCGAGAAAAAAGAAAGAGAGAGAGAGAAAGAGAGAGAGAGAAAACAAGAAAGAGAGAGGCAGATAGATGAAGATGAGAGAGAGAGCGAGAAAACAAGAAAGAGAGAGAGAAAGAGAGAGAGAGAAAACAAGAAAGAGAGAGAGAAAGAGAGAGAGAGGCAGATAGATGACGATGAGAGAGAGAAAGAGAGAGAGAAAAATAGAGAGAGAGGCAGACAGATGAAGATGAGAAAGAGCGAGAAAAAGTGAAAGAGAGAGAGAGAAAGAGAAAGAGAGAAAAAGAGTGAGAGAGAGAGGCAGATAGATGAAGATGAGAGAGAGCGAGAAAAAAAGAAAGAGAGAGAGTGAAAGAAAAAGTGAGAGAGAGAGAGAGAGAAAACAAGAAAGAGAGAGAGAAAGAGAGAGAGGCAGATAGATGACGATGAGAGAGAGAAAGAGAGAGAAAGAGAGAAATAGAGAGAGGCAGATAGATGAAGATGAGAAAAAGCGAGAAAAAGTGAAAGAGAGAGAGAGAAAGAGAAAGAGAGAAAAAGAGTGAGAGAGAGAGGCAGATAGGTGAAGATGAGAGAGAGAGAGAGAGAGAGAGAGAGAGAGAGAGAGAGAGAGAGAGATGGGTGTGGAAGAAGAAGTGGGACCGAGCGAGAAAAACCACGCTCCATCCAGACAAACCTTGAATATCGACCAACCAATGAAGGCAGAAAAACGAAACAGACGCTGTCTGGCTAGAGTAATTTTGATTGGTCGACTCAAACAGATTAGCCGACGAATTTAGCCAATCATTGCACATATGTTCGTTCAAACATAATCGCCAGATTGTATATCCACGTTCATAAACAGCAAACTCAGTGAAAGTGGCCATATACGAGATTTGTCTTTTATGACGTGGGATTATGATACACACACACACACACACACACACACACACACACACACACATATAGTGTCTGTGTCTGTGTCTGTGCATATGCGTGGATTACTTGAGAACTGAGTCAATAAATATGTTCGTAAGCGTTCGATTGTGAAATAGTTTTTATGCATTTTCCAGTCTAATCACATAAGATAGGCTACGGACATAAATCTGGAGATGAACGAACCTATTAAGTGATGTGGATATTGGCATACAGTGTTTTCTGTGATGGCTTTGCAGCATTCGTCTACGTCTTAGGCGCAATGCTCCGGCCGGGCGTAAACTCCACCTGGACAGACGTTTAAACGAGATTAAAGAATATTTAACCAGTTTCTTTTCTTCTTTTTCAAAATTTCTTTGCCAATAAATAATTTTTTCATCTGTTAAGACTCCTTTATGTTTTTCTTTCTTTGCAAACAATTGACTTGTCTTGCGAAAATGGTCAAATGCTTATGGAATAAAGAACAAAAGCAGTTGATAGATAGATAGATAGATAGATAGATAGATAGATAGATATGGACGGAATAAATTAGATAAATAGATCGATATGGCCATAATGAAAGAGAGAAATATAAATAATTGGAGTAGATAGTATAAACTATCGCCCGGTTCACACTCCACCCACATCTATTGAACAGGTGAAGAGGCTCATCACTTGTTTCCTGTTTAGGATGCGGCTTCTGGTTTTCTCTTTTCTAATCTTCTCACTTTTATGTAGCCCCCTGCACATCAGTGGCGTTACCGCCTTGCTTGGGGTGATATGACTAAAAAAATACACATATATATATTCATCTTTTTTGTCTGCATATATATATATATATATTATTAAATTACTTTAATCCGAAATGGAAAAGTAGGAAGGTAAATTCCAAGAACCTGATCCTAATTAATATAAAAAGTTTTTAAAATTTGAATATTAAAAAATGATACAGGAGGAGAGCTCAATGTCATTAAAATTACAAAGCCAATATAAATTAAAATAAATTTTCAAAATTCAAAAATGTTGAATGAACATTTCAACATGAAATCCCTAAGAGAGATTTCACGTCTCCTCAGCAACAGTCTAAATCAAAATGAAAAAATAAGGAAGGGGCGGGATATGAAAAAAATGTATAGAGAAATGTACATATATATATATATATATATATATATATATATATATATATATGTTGTGTGTATTTTGCCAGCATTTTTTCATTGATGCAGGTTTCGTTAAATAATATAGACAAGTTTTGTCGATTTATTTTATGCAGGATTTTTAACGATAGTACTATCAATCTTATCAGAATATACGAAAGGATCCTGCATAAAATAAATAGACAAAACTTGTCTATATTTTTTAACGAAACCTACATTAATACATATATATATATATATATGTTTGTATCCCCTTTCTTTCATTATGTGCATATCTATTTATTTATCTGTCTATATGCAATATATATATATATAAACGCAAGCTGACCTCAAGTGGAACGACTACATTGAATCAATAGCTAAATCTACTGCCAGGAAAGTTGGGTCACTGTGTTGCATCAGGAAGTATTTTTTCGCCTGCATCCATCTTATACATATACAAATCAACCATCCGCCCATGCCTTGAATACTGTTATCATATCTGGTCGGGCGCCCTTGCTATTCATTTCGACTTCCCGACAGTATCCAGATGAGAATCCGCAATATGATCGATCCTGACTTGGCATATCGACTCCGGTTACTTTCTCACCGACGGGATGTGGCTTCTTTTTTTTTTTTTAATCATCTCACCCCAAGCAAGGCATTCAACTGCCACTATTGCGCATGGGGTTACATAGGGGAAGGTAAAGAGAAGGAGTGGTTAGACATAGGGAATGTCAGGAGGAAGGTGACAGATGAGTCAGGATACCGAGGATAAGGGTTGGGCAGATGGGAAGAATGTTTGATAGAATGGGAGCAGGTTAGTGTGTTAGGAGGTGTCTATTGACCTTACATTTAAACTCCTGGAGTTTGTAGCCGTCGGGGAAGCAATCGCGTGGAAGAGAATTCCACAGTCGGGAAGTGCGAGAAAAGAAACTGTTGGAGTAGAAGTTACGGTTGCATTTTATCGGTTTCTCTGTAAAAGGGTGGGATCTAGTTGCTAATCTAGTATCTCGTTCAAATTCGTATTTAGGGGGCACCAGTGATCTAAGTTCATCGGAGCAGAAGCCGTGAAAGTATTTATAGAAGAGACACAGGGAAGCCACGTCGCGCCGGTGGGAGAGAGACTGCAGGCGGTCTGCCAAGTCGGTATCTATCACATTACAGACCCACCTCTGAACCTTATCGAGAAGCCCGAGGAGAATAGTAGGGGCACCTGACCAGATATGGCAGCAGTATTCAATGCACGGGCGGATGGAAGATTTATATATGTGCAGGATAGATTCAGACGGAAAAAACTTCCGGGCCCGACACAGAGAACCGACTTTCATAGCAGCGGATTTAGCAATGGGTTCGATATAGTCATTCCATTTGAGGGCCGCTGAAAGTGTGAGACCAAGGAGGCGCAGTGTTTTACTCTGTCTCTTCTACAAACTATTTTCACGGCTTCTGCTCCGACAAGCTTAGCTCCCTGGTGCCTCTTCTACATGAATTTACACGATCAACCTGACTGGCAACAATTTCCATTCTTTTAAAGTCAAAACAACCAAGTGCAGCTGCAATTTCTACTCTATTAGCTTCTTTTCTCGCACGTCCTGTATACTTACTTGCCTGATAGCTAATAACTCCAAGAATTTCAATGCAAGGTCAATTGCCATCTGTTATTCCCTCGACTCCCAACCTTCTCTTATCCATTTCCCAAATCTGTATCTTTTCCTTCTCACTTTCATTCTACTCTCACGCAACTCTCTCCACACCAGTATTCCCATCCTTCTCTTAATCATTCGCTGACTGCCACTGTAATTGGTTCCTCTACTCTATTAGCTTCTTTTCTCGCACTTCCCGTAGATTTGCATCCCTGATTGCTACAAACTCCAAGAGTTTCAATGCAAGGTCAGTTGCCATATCTTATTCCATCGACTCCCCATCACTGTATCTTTTCCTTCTGACTTTCATTCTACTCTCACGCAACTCTCTCCACACCACTATTCCCAGCCTTCTCTTGCCCTTTCTCTGACACCCCCTGTATCTTGTTTATCTCCCTTTTCACTCTACTCTCACGCAACTCTCTCCACACCAGTATTCCCATCCTTCTCTTGCCCTTTCTCTGACACCCCCTGTATCTTGGTTATCTCCCTTTTCACTCTACTCTCACGCAACTCTCTCCACACCAGTATTCCCATCCTTCTCTTGCCCTTTCTCTGACACCCCCTGTATCTTGTTTATCTCCCTTTTCACTCTACTCTCACGCAACTCTCTCCACACCAGTATTCCCATCCTTCTCTTGCCCTTTCTCTGACACCCCCTGTATCATGTTTATCTCCCTTTTCACTCTACTCTCACGCAACTCTCTCCACACCAGTATTCCCATCCTTCTCTTGCCCTTTCTCTGACCCCCCCCTGTATCTTGTTTATCTCCCTTTTCACTCTACTCTCACGCAACTCTCTCCACACCAGTATTCCCATCCTTCTCTTAACCATTCTCTGACTGCACCTGTAATTGGTTTCTCTTTCTCTTTGCTCTCCTCTCATGTAGCCCTCTGCCCAACAGTGGCAGTACTACGTTGCTTGGGGTGAATAGATTATAAAAAAATAAAAAATAAAAAAAGTAAAAACAATATTTTCACAAACAAACTAAAATTAGCTGCAAATGACTTAAGAAACATCACCAACATCATCATGAGACGTGCTCACAAATCCAACAACTACATAGTCCTCAACCGACCAGATTACAACGAAAATTACAAAATGTCCCAGAGAACACAAACAATTTACTAAATTAAGAAAAAGCCCTGCCGGTTCATTAAAAAAGTACGAAAATAAATTAATCACAGTGAACAATACCGACGTTATCGTTATCGGTGATTACGAATTGGGATATCTTTATGGTAATTTAAAAACCCATAAACCAAATTTTCGTTTCAGACCAACAATATTACGCATACCTACACCGGTATACCAACTTTCTAAAACTTTAAATCATATAATTTTTCCATAAATACCTAACAATTAGAAATCGTATCTGCAAACGAATTCCATTATATATTAAAAGCAACTTGCCTCAAAGGTAACATTAAAAAATCTTTTTACTTACGTCCCGGTTGAAGAATCATTAAATATAATTAGTGACTGTGTCTATAAACACCCATCAATCCCTCCTCCAAAAATACAACTGGCTATTCTTAGGGAACTGCTCACAGCGTGCACCATACAAACCTCATTTTATAACCATAATGGTAACTTCTACATTTTAACGAACGATGTCAGTATGGGAAACCCATTAGGTCCCTATTTCTCAAATTTTTACATGTCTTTTGTAGTGTCGAGTTCGAATTTCAGTTGAATTCCTTGCATTCACTTACGCGCAAATTCCCTTGGGAAAGGTATTAATCCATATTTTCCTTCCAGTTATGGGTTAAATAACAGATCGGATTGGGTTCTATAGCCTTGGATAGCAACCGCAGAAAGCAATGGTAACCTACTGCGAGATAATCTTCTGCCCAGTCAGTCATGTCTCTTTCGAGACATGATCGCCCAAGCGTGTATCACGTATGGCACTTAACTGACTGACTGAATATAATATTTGGAATAATGATTAAGGCTTATATTGGTCATAAAGTGGGGGATCAGTTTATTACTTCATAACAATAGGAAACCGGTCCCCCACTAATTACTACATAATAATATAATAGATTTCTTTTCCCTTTACCTATGAGTCAAATAACAGGACAGATTGTGTTCTATAGCCTTTTTCGGCAACTAATCTACCGCAGAAAGCAATGGCAACCTACTGCGGGATAATCTTCTGCCCAATCAGTCATGAGTCATGTCTCTTTCGAGACATGATCGCCCAAGCGTGTATCACGTATGGCATTTAACTGACTGACTGACTGACTTATTGACTCAGCTTTGTATATACCACGGTAGCTGAAAATGAACTGATTGAAAATTCTTTATTGAGAGCGATTTCTTTTACAATGACCAGACCTAGACACGTAGCTAGAGAAACATAGAGATCGATAGGTAGACAGATGCAGGTAATGTGAAATTAACAGATCACTCAGCGTATTACGTATGACATTTAACTGACTTACTGAATATAATATTTGAAAACATGTATAAGGGTTTTACTGGGCATAAAATGTGGAATCAGTTTTATATTGTTATGAAGTCATAAACTGATCCCTCACCATCATTTCTAACATCTCATCATTGCTCACATGCTCGATCCATGATATTCGCAGCATCCTTCTGTAGAACCACATTTCAGTTGCTTCAAGCTTTTCCTTCATCTTTAATGATATTGTCCAGCATTCGCTGCCCTATTGAAGAACTGACAACACATATCAATCTAGTACTCTCTTCTTTGTTTCTAGCAAAATTGTCCTGTTTCTTGATACTTTCCTCGGCTCCACGAATGCATCCTTGTGCCTTTGGATCTCAGGAATATAAATGTATAGAAACTGCTGTGGTTACAAATTGAGGGGTCAGTTTATATATCGATTGCATTATAGAACTGATCCCCCACTTTATATCTTATATTTTTCTGTAGAACCACATTTCAGTTGCTTCAAGTTCTTCCTTCATCTTTGATGATATTGTCCAGCATTCACTGCCATATTGAAGAACTGACCTCACATAGCAATCCAGTACTCTCTTCTTTGTTTCTAGGGAAATTGTCCTGTTTCTTAATAGTTTACTTAACTTCTGGAATGCATCCTCGTGCTTTCGGATCTCAGGAATACAAATGTATAGAAACTGCTGTGGTCAAAAAGTGAGGGGTTAGTTTATATATCGATTGTAATATAAAATTGATCCCCCATTTTATATCCAGTATGCTTCTGTAGAACCACATTTCAGTTGCTTCAAGTTCTTCCTTCATCTTTGATGATATTGTCCAACATTCACTGCCATATTGAAGAACTGACCTCACATAGCAATCCAGTACTCTCTTCCTTGTTTCTAGCGAAATTATCCTGTTTCTTAATAGTTTACTTAACTTCTAGAATGCATCCTCGGGCTTTCGGATCTCAGGAATACAAATGTATAGAAACTGCTGTGGTCAAAAAGTGAGGGGTCAGTTTATATATCGATTGTAATATAAAATTGATCCCCCATTTTATATCTTATATTTTTCTGTAGAACCACATTTCAGTTGCTTCAAGTTCTTCCTTCATCTTTGATGATATTGTCCAGCATTCGCTGCCATATTGAAGGACTGACCTCACATAGCTAATGTCCAGAACACTATCAAATAGCAAAAGAACGAACTACTGAAGTACAGCACATAAATATTCCTCTTCTCAAAGAATATTTTTGAGCGAACTAAAATACATAAAACAAATATTAGCCAACAATATTTTTTTCTACAACATCATTGATAAACAAATAAAATAATTCTTACAAAAATACATGACACTAGTATTAAAAATAAAACACAAAAAAATCAACTTATTTATTGCATCCAAATGCGCATCTAATCTTATTTATAAATGGAACTTTGTATGTGTGTGTATGTGTGTGTGTGTATGTCTGTGTGTGTGTGTGTATCCGTTACCTATAGACTCCGAAACAGCTGAACCGAAGTTTTTTGAAAATTGACACTGTTGTACTATAAGCGTTTGCGAGTGTTCTTAGCTAGATTTTGTGTTGTGGTGCCCCCGATAAATATCGAAAATCGATAATCGAAAAAAAATCACCTTATAGAAGGAGTGGTCCGATTTTAATCAAATTTGATACACTCGTAGACAAAGACATAAGAAACGATATTTAGAAGTTTCAAGGTTGCAGTTCTTACAATAGTGCAAAAAATCGATAATATATATATATATATATATATATATATATATAAACATGTTACGGAAATTAACGAAATTTAACGGAACTTGGTTATAAGCAACCGACAATTTGTAATGAATTATTTTGAACATTATTTTTACCGATACTCGTATTTAAGTAGATATTCTGTTTTTTTAATTAAACAGTATTTTATATTTATATCTACCGGCCTGATTATTTCATAAAAAATTTATCGTGAAATAATCAGGCCGGTAGATATAAATATAAAAATACTGTTTAATTAAAAAAACAGAATATCTACTTAAATACGAGTATCGGTAAAAATAATGTTCAAAATAATTCATTACAAATATATATATATATATATATATATATATATAAGGAAAGATGTCTGTGTGTGTGTGTGTGTCTGTTTATTTGTCTGTATGTCCGTTATACAAATCCACAATTTTTATCCGATTCTCACCAAACTTCACACAAATATTCTTTAGGCTGAGTCTGAGCTCCAGGACCATGGATTAGTTTTAAAGCTTTCATTACACCCGAGCAACGCCGGGCTATACTGCTAGTTAATAGAACGAATTTTTGTAGACTAAAAAATTATTAAACACTATAGTTCTGCTGTAATTCCTGAAAAACATGTAAAATTTATATATTATAGAAAACAGATGAGTGCAAACCTTGTTTCTAATCAAAATAACCCCATCAAATCTAAACTAGCGATGACTAACATAGTGTATGAATTTCAATGCCCAGTACAAGATTGTGTTTTGTCTTAAATAAATTACCTACATTCGCATGCTACCACGTATCTGAGTAGACGCCTTACATGCCACTTATCTAATAATAATAGTGGAGTAATAATAATGAAAAAACATTTATTAAACCATAATTTACAAGAACCCCTAAGAAAAATATTGGTTGAAAATACACAATTAATATTTAAATCACACTAGCAAAGGCACCTCGCTATAAGAGAGGCTCTATATATCAAACAATTTTCTCTAACATCAACCTTAAATCAAAGATGATTTTGTCTTGTGATGACGTAAAATATTTCTATGCAACGATAACAGTCACCGAATCGTGTGACGTCATATAACAGCATTACAAACTTACGACCTGCGTCTGCTATTCGGTAACTGTTCTCGTTGCTTAGCAATGTTTTATGTCAAAACAAGATAAAATCATCTTTGATGGTGGATGTCTTTTTATTAACGTCCCTGCAACCTATCTGAAGATGGCACATGTGGGCCGAAAGCTTAGAATCAGCAAAATAAAAATTATCCAAATGTTGGACAAATTTTCTCTTTATTTTCACCTGAAAATAAAGCCAAAATACGATATTTGGAACGGCTCAGGATTAAACATAATAAATATTTATTGTCTGTTATATTTAACAATATATGTTTAGAATATATACCTGGCGTGTACGCATCGCTCATTCAGTAAAATGAATTAGAGCACTCTAGCTATTGGGCGCGTATAATGATAATATATGCGCTAAAAAGTCTGCCTTCTTCCACCGAACGCCCATAGCCCAGAGGTAGAATCGCCGACTGACGCCAATTCGGTCGGGTTTCAATCCTGGGTAAAAAGCAATCGGAGTCTAACCGTAGTGATGAGCCGTGATCCAGTGAGACATATCTGTCTCCGGATGACAATATATATATATATATATATAGTCATCCGCAGACAGATGACAATATATATATATATAGTCATCCGCAGACAGATCCGTTTCGCTGTATTAGGGCTCATCAGTACGATTTAGACATCCGATTGCTTTTACCCAGAATTGAAATCTGACGGAATTGGCGTCAGTCGGCGATTCTCCCTCTAAGATATGGGCGCTCGGTAGAAGGAGGCAGACTTTACTCACACACACACACACACACACACACACACACACACACACACACATATATATATATATATATATATATTTACGCTCTCACACCCTGATTGAGCACTCTGGAAAAATGGTAGACTTTGAAAAATAGTAGCTACTCTGGCGTGTACGCATTTCTCATTCAGTAAAATGAATTACAGCACTCTAACTATTGGGCGCGGATAATGATAATATATGCGCTAAAAAGTCTGCCTTCTTCCACCAAAAAAAAAAAAAGCAATCGGAGTCTAACCGTACTGACGAGCTGTGATACAGCGAAACAGATCTGTCTGCGGATGACAATATATATAGCAGACTTGCCAAGCTAGTGCGGTTTCGCCTCTCAGATTTCATTTACGGTTATATCCTAAACCAGCCTAAAAAGTGAAGATTACCGTTGCCTGCTAAATTTTCTATATATTTTAAGATAATATTTATGAATATTGCTCTAGTTTTACTTGTTCGAGTTAGCTCGGACATTCATGAGTCTATCACGCCAAACATCATAGTCCTAAAGGTCATTAAGCGGAATCTGTGGCATAAAATATCTGATCAAAGTACAGGTTGCGATAGGTAAATTGTTGACATTTTATATTTCTTATTTGGCTAATTCACTTAATTTTTGATGTTGTTGACTGTACAGTATAGTAGAATCAGTTGGGTACCATATGTGAGAAAAAGAAATGAAATTAACTCCACTAGTAATTCGGAAACGATGTTTTTTATTGCTTGGCATTTGTCCTGGAACTTCCAATACAAACATTTAAGAATGGCTTTAAACCTGAGGATATTGAAAAAGATTTGGGAAGAGTTTGATGAGTCTGATGGTGATTACAGCAGCTCAGAAACTAACTCTGATCTTTCTGATAAGAAAACACAAACCTCCGAATTCGTTAATAGGGGCTTCAGACTCAACACAGAGACCCACATCAAGTGCCTTTAGGTGTTAGTGTTACCTTTGATCAAGAGGGTGGATGCTGGAAGACCCTATCTGACAACAGGTCTCTGAACCATGTCACACAAGCAGAAGAATCCAGGAATAACTGTCAGCCAATTTCTGGGACCACATCACTCCTTACATCTAGTCAATTGATTATTATGAGTGGGGCAGAGCTGAGCGACACACCAACAAAACTGATTGTATCACAAAATATAAACTGTAAGGGAACGATTATGTCGCCATTCAAGAACTTAAAAAAGTGTACTGTCTAGGTTTTGGCTATGCCAATCTTCAGTAGAATTTATTTCGCTTTCTCGGTATGTAAAATATTCGAGAAATTTTAATGCTTCACCTGAGACGGTTTACTTTGAACCTTGCTCTAAATTCAGTTTTAGAGGTATTGCTAAAAAGTCTAAGATCATTGACAGCATTTTCTAGATGATGGAGTTGTACTGTTGCATTTGAAATGGTAACTGCTGTGACAATTATATAATCTGTGTAGCCAAAAACTGTCAACATCTTTGCGGTATATAGTCTTAAGCGTCTTCGTGATAAATTAAACCGAGATGATGTTTGTCGAGTGAAGTTCTAAATACGTATGTTTCGCTGTATCGCAACCAATCTCGTAAATCTCCGGGTCTTTCCGTAATATATATATATTCATCCGCAGACAGATATGTTTCGCTGTATCACAGCTCATCAGTTACGGTTAGACACTCGATTGCTTTTAGCCAGGATTGAAACCCGACTGAATTGTCATCAGTCAGCAATTCTACCTCTGATCTATGGGCGCTCGGTAGAAGGAGGCAAACTTTTTAGTGTGTGATATGCCATGTATACATACGCCAGTAACTAAGGGTGTTCTAATTAATTATTAGTCATAAATCCGAAAAAACATTTTGGAGGTAAATCCCAATGTATCCTATTAATATTAGCTTTTAGCACTGATACAGCCAGCGGGTTCAATTTAATTAAACTTTTTTGATTCCATATAAAAAATTAAAAACATTAAAATTAAAAACTTTAGCACCTATTTTATGAAAGCGTTATGGGAAAATAAATCTATTTGTTTGTGAAAATAAGCAAATAAATAAATTTATTTCCTCATGTTTTGATATCGCTGATGGGATGGGTGTTAAATTTCCCCGTCGAAATGCCATACAACGCTGTATCTCAACTCAACAGTACGGTTATATATATATATATATATATATATATATAATATCACGGTTTTATTTGTAGACATGTAACTGCAAGTTTACAATCTGTGCAGGTATGTGGGAGGAAAATCCTGATTGGGAATCGATCAATATCAATTCTATCAGACAGTATCGATCTATGCACAGGGGCCAGTTACCATTCAAAAATTAATAAATACTTTGAAATCGTTTAGGTATTTTCTTTTTTCCCTTTCATTCATTGTTTCTTTTTTCCCTTTCATTCATTGTTTCTTTTTTCCCTTTCATTCATTGTTTCTTTTTTCCCTTTCATTCATTGTTTCTTTTTTCCCTTTCATTCATTGTTTCTTTTTTCCCTTTCATTCATTGTTTCTTTTTTCCTTTCATTCATTGTTTCTTTTTATTCATTGACCTTTTATTTTTCATTCATTTGAAAAGTTTCCTTCTTTTCATTCATTCATTCATTCATCCACTCATTCATTCATTCATTCTTTCTTTCATTCATTATTTATTTTCTTTCATTCTTTCATTATTTGCGTTCATTTTTCAGCTGTTTTTTCATATATTCATTTGATATAACCTTTCATTCGTCAATTTCTTTCAATCATAATTTCGTTCTTTCATTCACACTTTCGTTCTTTCATTCACACTTTTGTCTTTATTCTCCCATTATATTTAATTGAAAAGATTTCATCTAATTCTCAAAATTCTCTCTCTCTCTCTCTCTCTCTTCCGATTGTATCCGCCCCCTCTTTTCCTTTTTCTTTTGGCTGGTTCCCCCGTTTTCTTTCTATTTTTCAACTTTCTCTCTTACCTTGCACTTATCGATCGTCAACCCTCCCATATACTCGCCTTCCCCTTTCTTTGGGGCCCTTTTTCGAATGAACGAGAACCTTTTCGTATATAAACGGCACAAATGTCCGTCCTAATATGGACATGTGGGCGTCTACGGAGAATCAAATAAAAGAGAACATTTTTTGGGGAGGTGGGGAGGTGATATTTCGATTGCCTACTGTTGTACCATTTGGATCTGACGAGCCGCGCTAAGAACATCAAAGCGGTGAAATATGTATTACCCATTGTAATAATCGAAAATCCTTTAGAAATTATATTACTCTGTTAAATTAAATAAATGAATTTAACATTTAGTTCTCTTGAGTTCGTCTCTTTTGGAATTTACCCTGATTACATGCCAACTGTACTATGTTATATATATATATATATATATATTATAAATTATAGTTTAGAGCATGTACAAATTATCATCTACTACAAAGTTTACATTTTGTTTCGACATTAAAAGGACAATGTCTCATCAGGTAAGTGTGAAAAGAAGATGGAAAATTCATTACCTTATATTGGCGAATTATGTGTGAGAGGTAAGTGGGGTGGAAAATGGGAAATCAGAGTTGTAAGTTCTAAGTTAGAATTTGAACAAAAAGAGGGACGAGGTAGAGGAGATGAGCCCTCTTCAGAGATGTTACTAGAAAGTTAACATAAAAACATCCACCATCAAAGATGATTTTATCTTGTGTTGACATAAAACTTTGCTAGGCAACGATAACAGTTACCAAATAGCAGACGCAGTTCGTAAATTTGTAATTCGGTTTTATGACGTTACACCGCATGAGAACTCGAAATGTAAACCGAACCTTATGTCTAAATGCAATGTAATGTGTTATGACCAGATTTAAATGTGCTTTTATTAAGTGTGGGTTGTTTTGATTTAATATTTTTATCTAATATCTGAATGTTCTTTTTACTGTGTGTATGAGTGAGTATTATTGCATTGTTGACTAAAATCTGTCTAATATTACCTACATGGCCATGTTTTTCTAAGAAATGTTGTTTAATTGAACTCTATTAATTTCAATTTAAATTAACGTAATCTCTCTTAAGATGACTCATGTGAGCCGAAAGCTTAGAACCAACATAATAAAAAATATCCAAATGTTGGAGAATTTTTGTCTTTATTTTCACCTGAAATTAAAGCCAAAATACGATGTTTAAAACGGCTGATGACTAAACATGTTAGACATTCATTGTCTTTTAAATTTAACAGTATATATATATATATATATATATATATATATATATATATATATATATATATATATTATAGGATTATTGTATTGTTGACTAAAATCTGTCTGATATTACTTACATGTATCTCTGGTACTAATAATAAACTCAGTACATGTATTGGTTTTACTACAACCACGCTCTCCCGTAGACTTGCATGTCATCTTTCTGATCAGAGTACAATTAAACAACATTTCTTTGAAAAACATGGCCATGTAGGTAATATTAGACAGATTTTAGTCAACAGTACAATAATCCTCACTCATACACACAGTAAAAAGAACCTTCATATATTAGAGGCCATCTACATTAAATCCAAACAACCCACACTTAATAAAATCACGTTTAAATCTGGTCATAACACATTACATTGCATTTGAATATATGGTTCTGTTTTCATTTCGCGCAATCACGCGGTGTAACGTCATAAAACCGCATTGCAAATTTGCGAACTGCGTTTGTTATTTTTGGTAACTATTGCCGTTGCCTAGCGGAGTTTTATGTCAACACAAAATAAAATCGTCGCTGATGGTGGATGTTATTGTGTTACCGTCTTAACAACCTCTGAACATGGCTCATGTGAGGTGGAAAACTTAGAACCAAATTAAAAAAAATTATCCAAATGTTGGAGAATTTTTGTCTTTATTTTCAACTGAAATTAAAGCCAAAATACGACGTTTAGAACGGCTCATGATTAAACATAATAGACATTTATTGTCTCTTAAATTTAACAGCATATGTATAGAAAATCATTTGCTGCCTCGATACACTAGCAGCAGACAAGAGGAAAACTATATTTACTGTTTGCTTTAGGGTTTGGTCACTGTTCACGCAGATTCGTTTTAATTCTCAGGGCCGAACAACCAGAAATCCCTCAGGCATAAAAAGTACCAGACCAGATGTGAGGAAGCGATATTTAAAGCAAATCTTACAAATATATAAGATAGACTCAGTCGAGAAAAATTTTTCTAGCACGACATAGTGAACCAACCTTCTTAACTGTTGACTTAACAATCTTTCCCCTTCATGTCAGCTAAAAACATTAGCCCGAGATTGCACAATGTGTCACTAATCTAGAGTAGTATTAGCTACACTGACGGATGGTAAAACACACACACACACACACACACACACACACATATATATATATATATATATATATATATATATATATATACAGTACTGTGCAAAAGTATTAGGTCAAGAACTATTTTATCTTTTATGAGGCATAAAAATAAAGTTTAAAATCACCCCCTTCCCTAACACTTTTGCACATTACCAGTTGTGTGCAAAAATATTAGGACTGGGGTGATTTTTCTAAAAACCTCACTGAAATTCAAACACAGGATTAAAAGCCAAACCTTTGTAAGAATTATTTAATTAAAAAGGAAGGAAGGCTTTCGAATTTGAATTGGCCCCCACAAATTCCTGATCACAATCCTATTGAACATCTATGAGATATTTTAGAAAAAAAATTGATAAATCTAATGTTACTTCGTAAGACACACTTTGGGAACAAATACAAGCTGCTTGGCAGGAGATATCATTAGATACATTGAAGAAGCTTGTGATGACAAGAATGAAGGCTGTGATCAAAGCAAAATGCTGTTATACGAAGTATTACATTTATTTTGTAACAAGTATTTTTCTTGTTAAAGCATTTGTTGAGTAAATCAAATAAGTTTATTTCAATTAAATTCATTTTCTGTCAATATGCTCCATAAAAGATAAAATAGTGCTTGTTATAATACTTTTGCACAGTACTGTATATTAATTTATTTGTTTAACAATTATTTTTAATACATATTCAGATCTGAGTCGATATTCTGTTTTTAATTAAACATTATATTTATACAAATATCTACCAAATATTTTGAAGAAATTTTGTTTTGTAAATATGTGTCATTCGGCAGGATGCAATTTAGAAAAAAAGCTAATTATCTGGCGAGTCTGAAACAGAAATTTCCGTTTCCACGTAATATTCATCTCTGAAAGCGTATCTTAATGTAACCAAATGTAAATCGGAAATTTGCCCTTAGAAGGCTTGATTCAGCTTCATTTAGACTGTGAAATCATTCGTGGTCGAGCAGTCGAAGTCGCATCAGATCATTTGCGGCTTTCTTTGTGTTTGTAGAGGTTGCAGGTTCGGATTCTGCCGAATGACACCTATTTTCCTAACAAAAAATATTCATATCGGTATATCTCCTTCCACCGAACGCCCCGTGGTCCAGGGGTAGAGTCGCCGACTGACGCCAAATCGGTCGGGTTTCGAGCCTGGGTTGAGTAGCAATCGGAGTCTAACCGTACTGATGAGTTGTGATACAGCGAAACAGATCTGTCTGCGGATGAGGATGACAAAATATATATAGATACTTTTAATTAAAAAAGTACCAAATACGAGTATCTATTAAAATTACTGTTCAAACAAATAAATTAAAATATGTCTGTTGTTAATAAATTTCGTAAATCTCCGGATCTTTCCGAAATATATATAAGCTCAATTCCTGATATTGAGCACTTTAACCCGTAAATATAGCATTCCACTTTAACACAATATCTTTGCATTAAAGTGAATGCTTAGCCGTGAGTGCCTACCGCTAGATTACCGGACTTGCTAGGGATTTCCTACAAAGGTAGCTGTCCAGCGAACGAAAGAGGGGGCTATTTGTCGATGCAAAGTCTAAGGAATCATGTGAATGGCACGGTTAATCCCAGTCATGGGACTGTATGGCTTGCCTGGCCGTCTGCACCTTTTTTTCAAGTAAAAAAAAAGACGACCCCACTTTTTTTTTTAAAGTGTGGCCCCTAAGCAAGACATTTTACTGCCACTGTTGTGCAGGGGTTTACATAGGAGGAGTGTTATAAGAAAAAGTGATAGGTTATATAGGGGGTGTCAGGAAATGGGTAGGAGAAGGATGAATGTGACCATAAAGTGGGGGATCAATTTATATATTAATTGTAATGTAGAATTGATCCCCCACTTTATATCCACATTATAATTGTATAGATTTATTTTTATAATCGTGTGGCCCCAAGCAAGGCATTTTACTGCCACTGTTGTGCAGGGGTTTACATAGGAGGAATGTTACAAGAAAGAGTGACAGGTTAGAGGGGTAGAGGGGGTGTCAGGAAGAGGGTATGAGAAGGAAGAGCATACTGATTAGAGTGGGGTGCACGGAAAAAAGAGCATAAGAGAGAGAGAGAGAGAGAGAGAGAGGTGCAAGTTAGTGAGACAGGAGATGACTATTGACTTTACATTTGAATTCTTGAAGATTGTAGCTGTTGGGAAAGCAAATAAGCAGAAGGGAATTCCACAGGCGGGAAGTGCGAGAAAAGAAGCTGATGGAGTAGAATTTGCGTTTACAATTTATCGGTTTCACAGTAAAAGGGTGGGGCCTAGTTGTTAATCTTGGGGCTCAAGGAAATTCATATATAGGGCGGCACCAGTGAGCTCAGTTCATCGGAGCAGAAGCCGTGAAAGTATTACATTCACCAAACTGTGTTTAATTTGGCACAAGGCTAGAAGAAATGAGTATTTGCTTAACTTCAGTCAACTCATTTTTATTTTTCGCACTAACATAAAAATCGTGAGTCAACTTTTTTCTGTTTATGGTCGACATGAAATAGTAAATATTCTTAAAGTGTCTCACATCAAACGTGTTTTCATGTAACTCTGTTCAGTCGAATGATTATTTTCGGACGAACGACTTTTCATAGGCACATTAGTTGGATGAAACTAACTTTAACTCTCGGCCATGGACTCATTTGTAATGACTTACGAATCAAGCGCGCTAACATTCTCTCTACAGCAGGTGCTCTGACGAGTTTTAGATTAAATCATTCAAGTTAGTCACAATCGAGCAGACATATTCCAGGTTTTGCTATCTTTCTTTTTTTTTTTCTTTCATCATATATCAGACTAGCAGTATAGCCCGGCATTGCTCGGGTGTAATGAAAGCTTTAAAACTAATCCATGGTCCTGAAGCTCAGACTCTTTGGACGTTGGCACGAAAGACTAAAAAGCAATCGATGTTTCCAGTTAAAGCGAAACCGTAGACTGAAAGAAAAATGAATGGATGTAAGTCAAATTTTGATTTCCTAGTATCGATATCAAATAAGTCTTTTTCGTCGTAAACTGAATTATGGAGTCTAAATAAGTCCTCTGAGTAAATTGTATCATGGCTGAGACTAAGAACTACAATTATACCTACTTAGAGCCAAACCCGAAGCAAAAACTAAAATAAAAGGGCTGAAAAAAAAATACAGACATACAGGCAGATAAACAGACACACACACAAACATCTTACCTTCTATATATTTATATTATCGATCTTCTGCACTATTGTAAGAACTGCAACCTTGAAACTTCTGAATATCGTTTCTTATGTCTTTGTCTATGAGTGTATGAAATTTGATTAAAATCGGACCACTCCTTCTATTACCCGATTTTTTCGATTATCGATTTTCGATATCTATCGGAGGTACCTTGACACAAAACCTAGCTAAGAACACTCGCAGACGCTTATAGTACAATTGTGTAAATTTTCAAGAAAATCGGTTCAGCCGTTTAGGAGTCTATAGGTAACACACACACACACACACACACACACACACACACACACACACACAGAGTTCCATTTATAAATAAGTTTAGATCACTCTGATATAAAATATATAATAGAAATATGTTTGTACATAAAAAGATGTAATTCTTATATAATAAATAAACGTTTCCGTTACGCCCAATGGTGTGTAGAGCAGCATTTTTGCTGTTTCCGTAACAAACTGTTTTTTCTTTCTGTTTTGTTATGGGGCAGGGTTGTTAGCCCTGCACCCAACCACCTAACCTGGAAGAAGGTGATTTTCTACGCGTAGAAAGTAAGTGACACCAAGTGAGGATCGAACTCACTACTCAATTATAACAGGTTCTAGCGAGACAAGCTTGCTAACCATTACACCACATCGGAGTGCCCATTCTTATATAGCAACGCCCTTAATTTCCTAATCATCTCAATATAAAAATATGTAACAGAAATATATTTCTTACATAAAAAATGTCATTCTGATATAAAAAATCTTCAATTCTTAGTTATCCCAATGTGCAAAAATGTAACAAAAATGTTTTTTTACAAAAAATATTTATATTATACTGATCTAAAACCGTCAATCTTCTAATGACCTTGATATAAAAATATGTAACAAAATAGTCCATTGAAGAAACATTACTCGATGTAGCCCTCCAAACACCCCAATAAAATTTACAAGTAAGACACTATCGATTTTCCCTCTTTCACACTACCTGTTTTTTATACATATGTTATATTTTCTTTGTGATGGACAAATAGTAACAAGTATTTATATGCTCGTAATTGAATGCAACGGATTCAACTGGAATTTGAACTCGGCTGTCCTATTTCTCGTTCAGAGCCGATATCCACTGCACCACAACGCACATCCAAGATGTAACGTACTCACGAAAATTACTATCATAACTGTGCTTTATTAAATGTGCATACTTTTGAGATTAGGCAATATTTTTCATTATTTACGACGTTTCGGGCTTTGTACCATCCAGCCTTCTTCAGGGTTAGGAATTTCGAACCGAATCCTCACTCCATGTGCAAAAAGAGTCAAGTTAAAGGGAGATAACTACATGGCTACCGGAATTGGCATCGAATATTGGAGGAGGTTTTTATACTCCATTGATCGAAATAAAGTGTTCGGTTCTAAAATTCCTAGCAACTGAAGACGGCCGGGGCGTATAACGGTCGAAACGTCGTCAACATGGCAATAGAGATGAGAACAATAGTCTGAACAATGTAAATAATGCAGATACGATAGTTTTTAGACACACAAAATCTAGTTAACATAAATAAAATAACATCGACTGCTGAAATAATTTTAAACTAGTTGACATCTGCCGGCAAAATATTTAAGATATAAAAAAAATAACCCAAACAGCTGAGCGGGACAGAAGGGATATATATATATATATATATATATATATATATATATATATATATATATATTACAGTAAAGTAAAAGATGTGTAGATTAAAACCTACTGTTCAAGCATTTACTTTTATAAAAAGTGCTTGATACTATTTATTTCACCACTTAAATTAACATATCACCTGAAAAGGAACATTTTTGTTCTGAAACATAAAAAAGAAAAATCGTGTAGTGATATGCTTTTATAAACCACTGTAATGACAAAATTACAATTTATATATATATATATATATATATATTATAAATTATAGTTTAGAACATGTACAAATTATTATCCACTACAAAGTGTACATTTTGTTTCGACATTGAAACTACCCGATGAGACATTGTCCTTACAAGGTAGAAACAAAATGTACACTTTGTAGTAGATAATAATTTTGTACATGTTCTAAACTATAATATATAATAAATATTCACAGCTCTATTTTTATATTGAGCACTGTTTTAAATTAATGTTTTGAACGTTGTTAATATTTTCTCCGTTATGTATATATATATATATATATATATATATATATATATAAACAACAGTCTACACTCAATATTATAATACGGAGGATATATATATTTTTAACAAACAGACGACATAATTATTGCAAAAATAAAATAGAGCCCTGTTAAAGAGCAAACATATGGTAAGAGCTTTCATAACTGGTAGTAAAGTTTAATAACTGGTAGTAAAGTTAATGAACTGAGCTGACGCTGCCTCGTTATTCTCTCTCTCAAAATTTTTTTTAAAATCATATCACCCCGAGCAAGGCGGTAACGCCACTGATGTGCAGGGGGGCTACGTAAGAGTGAAAAGATTGGAAAAGAGAAAGCCGAAAACCACATCCTAAACCGGAAACAAGGGATGAGCCTCTTCACCCGTTCAATAGACGTGGGTGGTGTGTAAACCGGGCGATAGTTTAGTCTATCTACTCCAATTAAATGAGTGTGGTAAGTGGGATATATATATATATATATATATATATATATATATATATATATATATACAACGGTCTTTATATAAGAGAGAAGATTATTATTAAGAGAATTGTTCGTAAGACAGGATTTGGATTATTATTATTATTATTATTATTATTATTATTATTATTATTATTATTATGTCATTTTTCATCATATTTCGATTTCTGCTTTGGTCTCACTACCAACCAAGTCTGCGGGGAGACCTAAGGCAGGTAGTGGCGTGTTGTTATGACTCCATTTCATGTTTTTCTATCTTCCCTATCATCCCCAGCATTACATAGATAAAGTTTTCCTTAGTGTGTGGGCTGTACTTAATAAGACAATTTTTTGTATATCTCTTAAGCTGGGGTTTCCAGGGATTCTTTCAATGTGTTGTTTTGTTCCATTTTTTATCATTCCAAGTGCACCTACTATCACTGGCACAACTCTTGTTTTCAATTTCCACATTTTTTCTATTTCAATTTCCAGGTCTTTATATTTTGACAGTTTTTCAAATTCCTTGATTGCTATGTTACAATCCGCTGGACAAGCCATATCAATTAATAGACAAGTTTTCTCCTTCTGGTTTTTAACAATAATGTCTGGCCTGTTTGCTTCAATTTTTCTGTCTGTGTAGATGGTGTAATCCCATAGAATGGTTACATCTTCTATTTCTGTAACCGGTGCTGGATGATGTTCATACCAGTGTTTGTTTACAGCTTTTCCATAATGTTTGCACATTGTCCAATGTAATTATTGCCCAACTCTATCGTGGCGATTTTTATATTCGTTTGGGGCAAGCACAGAACAGCCTGAGATTAGGTGGTCTATTGTTTCTTGGTGTTTATCACAAAACCTGCATTTTGGATCCATATTATTATGCATAATATTTGCCTGAAAGTTTCTCGTGGAAAGACTTTGGTCTTGTGCTGCAAGTATAAATCCTTCAGTTTCAGACTTTAATCCAGATGCACGTAACCATCGATGAGTATTAACTTTATCAACATTGGATTTATTGGCACGTACTGGATATTAGCCATGCAGAGGTTTGTCTTGCCAGCGCTGTTTCATCTTTTCAAGAGCTTTATCTTTGGCTTTCATTTTCATATTTTTTGCCGCAATAGTTGGTTCTTGGCTACTGTTTTGCTTTTCTACAGAATCTACTAACTGTAAATCTTGTTTGAATTTACTGCCTTCTTTTATTATTATTATTATTATTATTATTATTATTATTATTATTATTGTTCTTGTTGTTGTTGTTGTTTCTCTAACTGAATTTTTTCTTTTGTTTTTCAAATTTTCAAATTTTCAATTTCAAATTGTTTATTCAAATTTTCAAATTACAAAAATGAAATTAAAATAGTTTTTCAAATGTGCTGTTTTTCTCGCTAGGGTCTAAAGTATAGTCATCATTACCCTTATAAGGATATGTTGTGTCTATTTTACACACTGGAATAACAATCACAGATCATTATGATTTGAAATTACATACAAAAATATGTCTTTATTACCGGGGTGAGAGCGAACCGTGAGTCCAAATTCTTATTCTTTGATTAGAAGTTGAAGTTCTTGTATTGATATTTAGATATATTCTGGTTTTTCAGTCAAATAGGTTGGCATAATGTTTTTTTTCTATAATCGTGTCGCCCCAAGCAAGGCATTTTATAGCCACTGTTGTGCAGGTGGTTACATAGAAGGAATATTGAGGAGTGAGAGGTTGCAGGGTGTGTCAGGAAGAGGGTAGGAGAGGGAAGAGATTACTGATGAGAGTGGGGTGGACGAGGAGGAATGTTATGAGGAGTGAGAGGTTGCAGGGGGTGTTCAGGAATAGAGTAGGAGAGGGAAGAGAGTACTGATGAGAGTGGGGTGAATGTAGAAAAGCATGAAAGAGAGAGAGGATGTAAGTTAGTGAGACAGGAGATGACTATTGACTTTACATTTAAATTCTTGGAGATTGCAACTGTCAGTAAAGCAAGTATGCGGAAGAGAATTCCACAGGCGGGAAGTGCGAGAAAAGAAGCTGCTGGAGTAGAATTTGCGTTTACAATTTATTGGCTTCGCAGTAAAAGGAAGACACCTAGCTGCTAATCTTGTGGCTCGAGGAAATTCGTATATAGGGGGTACCAGTGAGTTAAGTTCATCGGAGCAGAAGTTGTGAAAGGATTTGTAGAAGAGACACAGGGAAGCCACACTGCGTCGGTGAGAAAGCGACTGTATCCTATCTGCCAAGTCGGGATCGATCACATTAGATTCTCTGTTGTGGTTTTCATAAGTCTTATTTTATATTTAAGGAAATTTGTTATTACTGAGGAAACTTTGAATATTTGTAAAATTAAGGTTCTAATCGTGTGGTACACTATTATTATTATTATTATTATTATTATTATTATTATTATTATTATGTCATTTTTCATTATAATTCCATTTCTACTATGGTCGCACTACCTACCAAGTCTGCGGGAAGACCTAAGGCAGGTCGTGGCGTGTTGTTATGGCTCCATTTCATGTTTTTTCATATCTCCTTAACATCCCTAGCGTTACATAGACAAAGTTTTCCTTAGCGTGTGGGCTGTACTTAAAAAGACAATTTTTTGTATATGTCTTAAGCTGGGGTTTCCAGGGATTCTTTCAATGTGTTGTTTTGTTCCATTTTTTATCATTCCAAGTGCACCTACTATCACTGGCACGATTCTTGTTTTCAATTTCCACATTTTTCCTATTTCAATTTCCAGGTCTTTATATTTTGACAGTTTTTTGAATTCCTTGGTTGCTATGGTACAATCCGCTGGACAAGCCATATTAATTAATAGACAATTTTTTTCTTTCTGGTTTTTAACAATAATGTCCGGCCTATTTGCTTCAATTTATCTGTCTGTATAGATGGTGTAATCCCATAGAATGGTGACATCTTTTTCTGTAACTGCTGCTGAGTGATGTTCATACCAGCGTTTGTTTACAGATTTTCCATTGTGTTTGCACATTGTCCAGTGTAAATATTGCCCCACTCTATAGTGACGATTTTTATATTCATTTGGGGAAAGTACAAAACATCCTGAGATTAGATGGTCTATTGTTTCTTGGTGTTTATCACAGAACCTGCATTTTGGATCCACTTTATTATGTATAATATTTGCCTGAAAGTTCCTAATGAAAAGATTTTGGTCTTGCGCTGCAAGAATAAAGCCTTCAGTCTCAGACTTTAATCCAGATGCCCGTAACCATCGGTGAGTATTAACTTTATCAACATTGGCTTTATTAACACGTTCTGGATATTGACCATGCAAAGGTTTGTCTTGCCAGCGTTGTTTCATCTGTTCATGAGCTTTATTCTTGGCTTTCTTTTTCATATTTTTGCTGCAATATTTGGTTCTTGGATTCTGTTTTGCTTTTCTACAAAATCTACTAAATGTAAATCTTGTTTGTATTTACTGCCTTCTTTTATTATTGAATATTTTTTCTTTCTTTCTTCATGTTGCTTGACTAATTGTATCATCCAGTCCTTTGTTGTTTCTATGAATGTTAGTAAACCAATAGTTGTCTTGTATGACAATTCTAGCTGAATAAGACCTCTTCCACCTTCTTTACGGGGTATGTATAGACGGTCTACATCAGCCTTTGAATGGTGCATCTTATGCTTAGAAAGAAGCTTTCTTGTTTTAGAATCCATTCGCCTGATGTCGTTTAGAGTCCAGTTTAAGATGTTGAAACTATATTGGACCACTGTGATTGCAAGGCTATTAATTGCCATAATTCTGTTCTGAGAATTCAATTCAGTTTTTAATATCAGTCGTAGCCTTCTATAGTACTCTTTACGCACTATTTCTTTAATTTTTATGGTGAATTTTTTCACTTTCATTTACATCTAGGTATTTATAAGCTTCTTGCTCTAAATCTTTTATTGTTACAGCAGGGTCTAAGCTAATTGAGGATGTTTGTTGTAGCGATCCTCGTAAAACTGTAGCTTTAGCACATTTATTTAAATTGAATTTCATTCCAATGTCTTCATTAAAATATTTTACTGTTTGCAGAAGACCTTTTAGCTCATTATCATTCTTAGCATACAACTTTAAGTCATCCATGTAAAATAGATGGTTTATTTTCTTTTGAGCTATTTTATAACCACATTCTGTCTTGTTAAGTTGACTGGTTAATGCTATTTATGATATGCAAAATAGTAAAGGAGACAAAGAGTACCTTTAAATATACCTCTTTTGATGATTTATACGTTCCATTTATATGATTGAGGTAAAGGGTTGTTTTCTATATCGACATACGTTGTTTGATGAAATTGATGATGACGGATGATACTTTGTATATATTTAAATTATTTAAGACCCAGGAATGTTGTATACTATCGAATGCCTTACAATAATATATCCAAGCAGTACTAAGATTTTTCTTTGCATTGATGCAGTTTTCTAAGATCATCCTATTAATAAGTAATTGGTTTTACATCCATAACAGCCACGTTTGCACCCTTTTTGTTCAAGCGGTAGTATGTCATTTATTTCCAAGAAGAAATGTGTCTGTTTTGTTAAAATAGATGTTAATAGTTTGTATGTTGTGGGAAGGCATGTAATTGGTCTGTAGTTTATCGGGTTATTTGTGTTATTATTCTTGGGTAGAAGAAATGTTATTCTTTTGGTCATCCATGCAAGAATATTAGTGAGATCGTTAACATTTGTTGAAGTTCTATGGCTTGTTTTTATGTGCTGTTTTTAAATAATATAGCCAAAATTTAGGAATTTTATCTATTACAAGAAATTTCCAAATGTGTGCTTTTTTCAATGCACATTTAACATCCTTTTCAGTGATTCCAGCCCACGTCTGTTCTGGTTTATTTTTCATTCGTTCTATCTCTTGCGCAATCCAGTCTGCTTCTTTGTTATGTTCTTTAAGGCAAGCCCACATTTTTCCCAGAACTGTATAACTTCTTCCGTTTTTGGGGGGACTGTCACTTCAATTCTTTTTTTGCCTATTTCCCTGCATTATTATTATTATTATTATGTCATTTTTCATCATATTTCGATTTCTGCTTTGGTCTCACTACCAACCAAGTCTGCGGGGAGACCTAAGGCAGGTAGTGGCGTGTTGTTATGGCTCCATTTCATGTTTTTCTATCTTCCCTATCATCCCTAGCATTACATAGATAAAGTTTTCCTTAGTGTGTGGGCTGTACTTAATAAGACAATTTTTTGTATATCTCTTAAGCTGGGGTTTCCAGGGATTCTTTCAATGTGTTGTTTTGTTCCATTTTTTATCATTCCAAGTGCACCTACTATCACTGGCACAACTCTTGTTTTCAATTTCCACATTTTTTCTATTTCAATTTCCAGGTCTTTATATTTTGACAGTTTTTCAAATTCCTTGATTGCTATGTTACAATCCGCTGGACAAATTATTATTATTATTATTATTATTATTATTATTATTATTATTATGTGACATGAACGAAAAGTCTTTTTATTTTGCTTTTGAAATTTAACGGTATTGCTGAAACAGAAATATCGCTAGGATGTGCCTTTTTGTTGCGTTAGTGTACTAACTACACGAACGGAGATATCAGATCATTCAGGAATAATCTCTATAATTTGGACTTAAAATAATACGTTGTTAAATACAATATATTGTTTCCTGCTGGGAACGTTAAACACTAAAATTACTGTGAAAATCTAGTGTAGGTGTTGACCAACAAAGGATGGAAAGGCCGACCTGAAGGAGACTACCACCACCTTTAAATTTGTTGTTTTTCATTTTTTTAAACATTTTTTTAGCGAAGTACTATCGGTTATGGGATGTGCGTTGTGGTCCAGTGAATATCAGCTCGGAACGAGAAACCGGGTGAGCCGAGTTCGAATTCCAGTTGAATCCATTGCATTCACTTACGCGCAAATACCCTTGGGAAAGGTATTAATCCGTCTCTTCCTTCCAGTTATGGGTTAAATAGCAGGACAGATTGGTTTCTATAGCCTTGGTCGGCAACAAGTCTACCACAGAAAGCAATGGCAACCTACTGCGGGATAATCTTCTGCCCAGTCAGTCATGTCTCTTTCGAGACATGATCGCCCAAGCGTGTATCACGTATGGCACTTAACTGACTGACTATCGGTTATTACATAAAGTTTCTGGTTATCAAAAGAAATTTGAAAAAATTTCAATATTTAAACAATTTTAGGAGGGGCTCAGTTTCTCATACAACGTTATAGTAAATCAATCCTCCATTTTGCAACCACTAGCGTCGAGGTCGTTTTGTGGGGTGGGGGAAGAGTTGTTACTCTTGTTTTTGTCTTTTTTAAGTTTTCTTCAGTTCTTACAATGGCATCTTCGTCGGAACCTCCAAGAATGGCTTTATTCAAAAATTTCGCAAAGGATTCACTTGTTTAATATGCGCAAGCAAAAAAGTTAATTGCACAGAATCGATTTACTATAAGGTTGTATGAAAAACTAAGCCCCACCCTAAAATTGTATAAATGTTGAAATTTTTCCAAATTTTTTTGTCAATCGGAAAGTGTATGGTTTAATCGATAAGATTGCACTGAAAAAAAAATTGATAATCATCAAATTTACAGGTGGTGGTAATGTCGTACCGGCGAGTGGTTCCAAAATGGAGGATCGATTTACTATAACGTTGTATGAAAAAATGAGACCCCCAACTAAATTTGTTTAAATAG
>JBBBDQ010001135.1:482500-515000 GCA_037127315.1 Ascarosepion bandense
CTTTCTTTCTTTTATTTATTCTCTTTCTTTTATTTATTCTCTTTTTATCGATTTCCAGTTCTTTCTTTCTTTCTTTCTTTTATTTATTCTCTTTCTTTTATTTATTCTCTTTTTATCGATTTCCAGTTCTTTCTTTCTTTCTTTCTTTGTAGACATTCTTTTTTCATTCTTAGAGTTCTCCTGTTCTTTCTTTCTTTCTTTTTTATATTTATCTCCTTTTCTTTCATGCAATATATTTCTTTCTTTCTTTCTTTCTTTCTTTCTTTCTTTCTTTCTTTCTTTGTAGACATCCTTTTTTCATTCTTAGAGTTCTCCTGTTCTTTCTTTCTTTCTTTCTTTCTTTCTTTCTTTTATTTATCCTCTTTTAATAGATAAGATCTTTCTTTCTTTCTTTTTTATATTTATCTCCTTTTCTTTCATGCAATATATTTCTTTCTTTCTTTCTTTCTTTCTTTTTTAGTTATCATTATGCATTTATCATTCTCTCTCTTTTTTACCATTGTTGTTAGTTTTTTGTTTGTTTCTTTGTTCCTTTTTTTCTTTGTCTGATGCTGTCACCATTTACTCTTGTCTTTCTTTCTTTCTTTCTTTCTTTCTTTCTTTCTTTCTTTCTTTCTTTCTTTAGTTTTTTTTATCGAATATCATGATCATTTTGTTTTGTTTATTGGCTTTTTGCTCTTTTTTGAATCATTGATTAATTTTGACACCTAAGTTGCCTTGGCGGCCTTCATTTTTCAAAGACGTAAAATAAAAAAAAACTCTTGTCACAAATAATTAAGCAAAAAGTTGATCCGCGGGTACAATGAGAGAACCACCGCAAGACAGCAAAAATGAGATAACTGCTTCCAACGAAGCAATGTATAATCGTGAGCGTACCCCATCACAGATAATCATTCCAGGAAAATGAGCAGATATCTTAATCGAAAGAAACGTTATCGAAAAGGCCAAATATGAAGAACCCCTTCTAAAAAAAATGTTGTATGGCATTGTGCGTTCGACAGTAGAACAACTGAATGGAAAAATATCAGTGTATTATTATATCGCACTCCAAGCAAGGCGAGATAACTCTTAGTGCGCAGAGAGTTACAATGAGAAAGAAAACATTGGGTGCAGTGGGGTTTCAGAAGATTGAAAGTACCCGGGAAGAGAATAAACTGGAGACAGTGGTATTGAAGAAAGGATAAAAGATGAATAGGGTTCAAGAAAATAAAAGTCGGCCATTTACGTTGCATTTAAATTTTTAGAGATTGAAAGTACCCGGGAAGAGAATAGACTGGATACAGTGGTATTGAAGAAAGGATAAAAGATGAATAGGGTTCAAGAAAATAAAAGTCGGCCATTTACGTTGCATTTAAATTTTTAGAAATTGAAAGTACCCGGGAAGAGAATAGACTGGATACAGTGGTATTGAAGAAAGGATAAAAGATGAATAGGGTTCAAGAAAATAAAAGTCGGCAATTTACGTTGCATTTAAATTTTTAGAGATTGAAAGTACCCGGGAAGAGAATAAACTGGAGACAGTGGTATTGAAGAAAGGATAAAAGATGAATAGGGTTCAAGAAAATAAAAGTCGGCAATTTACGTTGCATTTAAATTTTTAGAGATTGAAAGTACCCGGGAAGAGAATAAACTGGAGACAGTGGTATTGAAGAAAGGATAAAATATAAACGGGATTCTAGAAGATAGAAACTAGCAATTGCCGTTGCATTTAAATTTTTAGAGATTGTAGCTATCAGAGAAGAAAAAAGACTGGGCATATGGTTATTGAAGAAAGGATAAAAGTTGAACGGGTTCAAGAAGATAGATGTCAATTTCCGTTGCATTTAAACTTTTAGAGATTATAGCTATCAGAAAAGCAAGTAAATGTGAAGAAGTTCTACAGGCAAGACAAAATTCTTACAGAAAAGAGGCAGCTACATTAAACTATTTCAACGTTAAAACTTTGGGACCTAAATGCCAATCTAGTAACACGCTTCAATCTATGTCATCGGGGAATCAGTGACCCAGCCTTTCTAACAGTAGATAAGAACTATAGCCGTTATAGAAATCTAGATTCACTATAGTCGTTCCAATTCAGGTCGGTAGAAATAAATGAGGCCAAGATGGCGCAGTATGTTGCTCTCTAGGGGACTTGCGCCATTCCATTCTGATAGCTAGTAGGAAAGTTCCTCTATGATGTTTATTTGAAAATATTGATAAGGTGACTAAAATAATTCGTTGTTGTTGTTTTAGTGTAGTTTTACCTAGGAGAATGGTAAGAGGATGAGCGTTTCAAATATGAGACCCAGTTTCGAATATTTCTTGATAATATAAAACCTGGGAAATCAATTCCAGCCGACAGTCGTCGTCTTCTTCTTCTTCTTCTTCTTCTTCTTCTTCTTCTTCTTCTTCTATGTGCCCTGTGCCTTCAGGAAGTAGGCGATCATGGTTCTCCACGTCTCCCTATCCCTTGTGGCTCTTAGTATGTTTGCTCCTGTTACACCTCGCAACCCCCGTTCCGTCATCCACCTGATCAGGCCCTGCAAATATGTTATCCGCTGCCTTCCTCTGTCTCTTTTTCCTTCTATCTGGCCGGTTAGAATCAGGTTTTCCAAGCTTTCCTTCCTCATTGCGTGTCCCAGGAACTTCAGTTGTCTCTTCCTGATGCTCAGTATTAATTTCCTTTTTGTTGCCATTCTTTCCAACACCTCATCGTTTCTTGCATGCTCAGTCCACGATATCCGTAGCATCCTTGTGTAGAGCCACATTTCCGCTGCTTCCAATTTTGTACTCATTTTCGCTAATATTGTCCAGCATTCACTGCCGTATTGAAGAACTGACATCACATAGCAATCCAGCACTCTTTTCTTTGTTTCTAGTGAAATTTTCCTATGTCTTAGTACATTACTCAGCTTCTGGAACATGTCCTTTGCCATGCCAATTCGCCTTCGGATCTCTGTGTCGCACTTTCCAACTTCTGTTAGAACATTTCCTAGGTATTTAATTTTTTGTACTTGTTTGATTCTGGTATCCCCCACCTGTATTTGGCATTTTGGGTTGCACCTTTTGCTGATGACCATGCATTCAGTTTTCTTAAAGTTTATTTGTAATCTTTTTTTGTCACTCTCCACCGCTACCTTCTGTAGGAGGTCTTGTAGTTTCCTTTCCGTGTCTGCAATCAGCACTGTATCATAGTAAAGATCTGAAAAACCATACTGAGTAAAATTGTCTAGACGATACTTTTCAGAAGCCGTCAATGTTTTAGCGAACAGCAAGTCGCAAGTCATTGTGATTTTTAGCCTTGATCACATCCGGTTGTCCGGTATCTCATAAAAATTGAAATTAAGGTTCATTCAGTCTATTTTCTCTGTGGGTGCTTAAGAAACACAAATGTGACTAGGAAGGTGTCTGCCACAAATATTTGTTAGCCACCCTAGCAGACAGTCATGCTTGGTTACAAACGGCCTGCCATCATATAATTCTGCTTGTTCCGTTCGTTATGTCCTGACATTGCCCCAGATAAACAATGGACAGGCGGATAGAGAGAAGGAATGATACATGAACGAGGCTGTTTGGTTTTAGAGAAAGAAAGAAAAATAGAAAAGGATGAAAGGGAGAAAGAAAGAATTGATAAGGATATGAGACAAATAAAGAATCATGAATTTGAATGTCTTCATTTGTACCCTCCTCTTTAAATAATAATCTGCGTTCAGACATCAATTTGATTGTAATGCTTGGTTAAAGTTGTTAAAATTTTGTTAAATATTTAACGATGCAATAGAAAGATTTTAATGGTTGCTTTTTGTTATGGTGACACACGCCTATTCCTGAGATAATTGACTCTCCCTCCGTTATTAATAAGAGTTAACAGGAAGTTAACTCGAGAAGTTCTTGGGAAGTTCTTAGGAGTTCATGGAACTTCTAAATAGTTTTTTTAGAGTTCTATTGAAATTCAGTGGAACTACTAGGCAGTTAGCCGAATACTAAGGAGTCAGCATACAGTGGAAGATTACCAAATTCCTAACATTTTGGGTGCGTTAAGTCGATTAGCAACCGACATAGCACGATTATAACTTTGAATGCGAAAACTACTTCACACACACACACACACACACACACACACACACACAAACACACACACACACACACATATATATATATAAATACAATTGTATATTTCTATATATATATATATATAATACAATGATATATCTTAATATAATACAATTGTATGTTTTAATATATATATATATATATATATGTGTGTGTGTGTGTGTGTGTGTGTGTGTGTGTGAAAAGTGTATGTATATAATTATAAATCTAAACTTATTTATAAATAGAACTTTGTCTGTGTGTGTGTCTGTGTGTGTATCCGTTACCTATAGACTCCGAAACGGTTGAACCGATTTTCTTAAAAATTTACACAGTTGTACTATAGGAGTCTGCGAGTATTTTTAGTTAGGTTTTGTGTTGAGGTACCCCCGATAAATATCGAAAATCGATAATCGAAAAAGTCAGGTTATAGAAGGAATGGTCCGATTTTAATCAAATTTGATGCACTCATAGACAAAGACATAAGAAACGATATTCGTAAGTTTCAAGGTTGCAGTTCTTACCATAGTGCAGAAAACCGATAATATATATATATATAAAAGCTTTCATTTCACCCGAGCAACGCCGGGCTATACTGCTAGTATCAATATATATATATATATATATATATATATATATATATATATATATATGCAATTTGTTATATATATTATTTATATATTATATATGCGTGGTACTTATTTAAAAGCGCTCAATATCAGTGATAGAGCAGACATACTCATATAGATAGGTGTGAGTGTGTAACCCTGGGTTTCATGCTTTATATATCTATTAACTATATATATATATATATATATATATATATATATATATATATAGATAGATAGATAGATAGATAGGTGTGAGTTTGTAACCCTGGGTTTCACGCTCTTGCAATCGTCAGGGTTACAAACTCACACCTATCTATCTATCTATCTATCTATCTATCTATCTATCTATCTATCTATCTATATCTATATATTGAAATCTTAATGCTTTCTTTTGTAGTCATGGAAACTTACGGCCACATCCTGTTGAAACATCGATTCCTATACAATCACGGAGGCAACGTAGAGCCTGATTGGTACCTGGATGGGTGACCGATTGGGAATAACATGTGCAGTAATTATGGGTGTGCAGTTGGATAATTGTTCGGAATCGTTAATCGGAGAGCTTTTTTTTTTTTTTTTTTTTAATCATATCACCCCAAGCAAGGCGGTAACGCTACTGATGCGTAGGGGGCTACGTGAGGGTAAAAAGAATGGAAAAGAGAATGGAAAAGAGAAAGCCGGAAACTACATCCTAAACAGGAAACAAGGGATGAGCCTCTTCACCTGTTCAATAGATGTGGGTGGAGTGTGAACCGGGCGATAGTTTAGTCTATCTACTCCAATTGGAAAAAAAATAAAAGTGAAAAGATTGGAAAAGAGAAAACTGGAAACCGCATCCTAAACAGGAAACAAGGGATGAGCCTCTTCACCTGTTCAATAGATGTGGGTGGAGTGTGAACCGGGCCTGAGTTCTAATTCCTGTTGGGTTCGTTACTTACGCACAAATACCTTGAGAAAGGTATAAATTCACCACTTCTCTCAGGTATGGGTTAATTAATATGATTGTATGACTAAACATTTATTATCATTAACAATATTACAATCTAAATATTTTTTCTAAATTTAAATAACATGCTAAGTGTCGATTACTATTAAAAACAAATCAATATTGATTAGATACACGGACATGTATTTACTCTCTCTGTATAGAAATTACCGTGGCCAAAAAGTGAGGGAACATATTATGTAATGATTTGCAATATAGAATTGAATCCCTAATTTATATCATCTTTTATATTCTAATTAGACCTCCTCTCCACTAAGACTTGAATCACTAAGCCATAATTTAAAAAAAAATATCTTATAATCTAAAAATATTTTGTGGCTGTAAATAATCTGGACAGGATTGATAAGCCGTAGAAAACAAATTAACCGATCAAATTTGTAGCCAGGGAATTCGTAAAGAGGTTATTCAATCATTAATCCAAGAATCGTGATTCTTCGGAATCAGAAAACCAAAAAGATTTAGCGAGTCATTATTAGACTAGTCATTATATTATACTAGGTGCCTTGACAAAATCCAACGGAGAATCTGTAATGTAATAGATCCCGACTTGGCAGCTCAGATACAGTCACTTTCTCACCGGAGCAATTTGGCTTCCTTGTGTCTCTTCTACAAATACTTTCACGGCTTCTGCTCCGATGAACTTAGCTTAGGGCGATATGATTATAATAAAAAATTCTATACTATTATAATGTGGATATAAATTGGGGGATCAATTCTACATTACACTCAATATATAAACGGATCCCTCACTTTATGACCACAGTCATCCTTCTCTTACCATCCACCCATGCATTGAATACTGCTGCCATATCTAGTCGGGTGCCCCTGCTATCCACCTAGGGGTTCTTGACAAAATCCAACGGAGAGTCTGTAATGTGATAGATCCCGACTTGGCAGCTCAGATGCAGTCACTTTCTCACCGGCGCAATTAGGCTTCCTTGTGTCTCTTCTACAAATACTTTCACGGCTTCTGCTACGATGAACTTGGCTCACTGGTGCCTCCTATATATAAATTTACTCGAGTCACAAGATTAGCAAGTAGGTACCACCCTTTTACTGTGAGACCAATAAAATGTAAACGCAAATTCTACTCTAACAGCTTCTTTTCTCGCACTTCCCGCCTGTGGAATTCCCTTGCATTTACTTGCTTTCCCGACAGCTACAATCTCCAAGAATTTAAATGTAAAGTCAGTAGTCATCTCCTATCTCACTAACTTGCATCCTCTCTCTCATGCTCCTTTCTCCATCCACCCCACTCTCATCAGTATTCACATCCTTCTCTTACCCACTTCCTGACACCCCTTCTCATAACTTTCCTTCTATGTAACCCCCTGCAAAACAGTGGCAGTAAAATGCCTTGCTTGGGCGATATGATTATAAAAAAGATAGATAGATAGAATTCTCTTCCGTTTACTTGTTTCCCTGACAGCTACAATCTCCAAGAATTTAAATGTAAAGTCAGTAGTCATCTCCTATCTCACTAACTTGCATCCTCTCTCTCATGCTCCTTTCTCCGTCCACTCCACTCTCATCAGTATTCTCATCCTTCTCTTACCCACTTCCTGACATCCCCTATAACCTGTCACTCTTTCTCATAACTTTCCTCCTAACAGTGGCAGTAAAATGGCTTGCCTAGAGCTATATGTTTATAAAAAATACTTCTAGGTAACCATGACCCAGAAATCCATTAAGGGTGAAAGAGAAATAAATAAAGTACTGTTTTATTAATTTGAAAAAAAAAATGCAATTAGTATGATAAAAATATTCCCTTTCAGAAATTCATTCAGAGAGATCCAACTCTGCGATGGTAAAAATGAGATGAAGATAAAAGATATTCAAGCAGAATTGATAGATAATTGAACCTCAATATTAGCAATGTTCCATTTTAGAAATTTAAATAGAAATTACGTTTAGTGGATCAATGACATGTCAAAACGAATAATTACCAAAATGTCGCTTGAATGCCGCATTTGTTATCAAGAAATCAATACCAGAAAAAGCATTTGTTTATATTTCTGAGCTGAGGTAGCATTTACAGTATTTACGTTATTCGAACTATTGTCCTCATCTTTGTTGCCATTTGTACGACGTTTCGACCGTTGTACGCTATGATCTTCTTCAGGTGCTAGGAATTTCGAACTGAACCCTTTATTAAAATCACTAGTGTACATGAACGCCATTTCATGTGTAAAGTCTCGATTGAAATGTCAAAAACTGTAATATGAGCTCTGCTAAAAAATAGTAGAGAAAACCATTAACATAAAAAAAAATTGCAATATGAACTCTGGAAAAAAGAGTAACTGGACATTAGGCTTATAAATCCCCAAAATTCAGTTGTTCTTAACTTTAAGGCCCAGTGGATATAGACGTTAGTTAATTCCTGACTTGACTCTTAGAGTTGTGAGTTCAATACCAGGCTACAGCAGTGGTGAACAAGTAACTTGCAGGGTTAAACGGAGATAATTCATGACTTCCAGTCGGGGCTTTACGCAAGAAGTAGAGTTCATATACGCCGGTGATTGTAATAAAGGGTTCAGTTCGAAATTCCTAGCATCTGAAGAAGACCAGAGCGTACAGCGGTCGAAACGTCGTACAAATGGCCACAAAAATAAGGACAATAGCCCGAATAATGTAAATACCAGAATCCGGAAAAACAGAAAGCTCACCTCCTGGTCGTGAATCCGATCAAATCAGGTGAGGTCACGCCAATCAGTAGATGGTACAGTTTATGCGATCAGCCCAGGCTAACGAGGGCAATGATTTGTTGCAAATGTTGCTGTGATTTTTAAGACATTTATTGTTATCGTCTTTGATACGTACATTCGCCTCCAAATCTATCTACTAATCCTACAGCACCAACACTTAATCCGACCTAAATTTAACCCTGAAATTTTATTCCCATTAACTGTTTGAATTTCTGCTAATCCATGCATGTGTTTACAAGACCCTGTAATCAGATATTTAATCCAACCGGTATTTTATCGAAACGTTTGTTTCCAAGTAATTGTCCCTGTTTCTAGCGATGCATAATCAAGTTATCTGCCCTTGTGTCCCGCTCTCCGTGTTTGAAATCAAAACTAAAACGATTATTTGTTCTTGCTGTACCGATTCAACGATATCGTATCAGATAAAATGTCTTTGCGATTTTGAAGTGAATTTCCAAGTCGACTTTTCGATATTTGGACACATATTAATCTAATGTATATGAGGGCAGGATGTGCATTGTGGTGCGGTGGATATCGGCTCAGAATGAGAAATCGGGGAGCCGAGTCCGAATTCCAGATGAATTCCTCGCAATCTAGTGTATGTGCTGACCAACAAAAGATGGAAAGGCCGACCTGAAGGAAACTACCACCACCTTTAAATTTGTTGTTTTTCATTTTTTTTTTTAACATTTTTTCAGCGAAGTACTATCGGTTATGGGATGTGCGTTGTGGTCCAGTGAATATCAGCTCGGAACGAGAAACCGGGTGAGCCGAGTTCGAATTCCAGTTGAATCCACTGCATTCACTTACGTGCAAATACCCGTGGGAAAGGTATTAATCCGTCTCTTCCCTCCAGTTATGGGTTAAATAACAGAACAGATTGAGTTCTATAGCCTTGGCTGGCAACCTGTCTACCACAGAAAGCAATGGCAACCTATTGTGGGATAATCTTCTGCCCAGTCAGTCATGTCTCGAAAGTTCGTTTTTTATTAAGTTTGGGGCTTTTTTCTTCATATGCTCTTTTTTCAATCAGTGATTTTTAATGGGGGTACCTATATGCTATTTTTTGTGGTGCAGTGGATAATGACTTGGAACGACAAATCGGGGAGCTGAGTTCAAATTCCAGCTGAATTCATTGCATTCATTTACGCTCCAATACCCTTGGGAAACGTACTTCGCCTTCCCTCCAGTTATGGGTTAAATAACAGAACAGATTGAGTTCTATAGCCTTGACTGGCAACCAGTCTACCACAGAAAGCAATGACAATCTACTGCAGCATAATCGTCCGCCCAGTATCACGCATTGCACTTAGCTGACTGACTGAATATAATAGTTTAAAACATAATTAAGGCGTCTACTATGCATAAAGTGGGGGAACAGTTTTATATTGTTATGAAGTAATAAACTGATCCCCAACTAATTACTACTTAATAATATTATACATCTCTTCTCCTCTTTCGAGACATGATCGCCTAAAGCGTGTATCACGTATGGCATTTAACCGATATTAGGGCAGCAATCTTTTTTTTAACATGTTTCGTTAAAAACGACCGACGAACAAGGCTTTATTATTCTTTGAGTTAATTTCTCCAGTATTCTTACAAATTTCCTTTTTGTTGGAGATAAGGAATGTCGAAATTTAATAAATTTTGACTTTCCAAGCGCTTTCAGCCACTTCCCTGGCCATTTCCAAGGATGTTATTTTTCCGATGTTGTTATTTTTTTCTCATCCTTTCACACTAACGTCATTTATTTTGTGGTTTAAAAAAGGAGCGTTTTTAAAAGCTATCATGACTCGTTAACTGGACATCGCTAGAGAGTCTGTGGGATAGGAAATTAAGAATTAAAATTAACCTTCTTTTTCACTTGGCGTATGATAGCCTGGTTTTTCCCAAATAGAAAAAGGATTGACCATATGCTTAAAGAAAAAGCCGAAACCGAATTTCACAAGTTGGTATTAAACTGATTTTCTGACCAATGGGAGCGAATTGCAAGACCAAGAAGATTTAGCGATCCATTGCGAAAGTTTAAATTATAATAAAAGGTTCTGATAAGCGCCAGTCAGTCAGTCAGATGGGAGCAGCGAGAAAGACGAAACTAAAATGTAACTTCAACTTCAAATCGACCCGGAAATAAGGTCAGGTCGCACCTTGTTCTCTTTCTCTTTCCTTCTCGTGTGCTTCTTTCTTTTACTTCTTCTCTTGATGCCCTTAACTTTCTCATAGAACATTTACTGCTGCCTGTTCTTGTTATTCATTTCTTTTAATAAATTTCTATTTTAATATGAAAAATGTATATTTCATTCTTACACTATTCCACACATTCCAACCTGCCGACAACCAACCTTCTGATGAAAACCTTCTGATAATTCTGATGATGATATTTCTGGATAAAACTGTAAGGATAAAACTGTAAGGAGTTTGGTTATGTATGACACAAGGCCGAATAATTAAAGATTAACCTGTGGTGATACCGAGCAAAGCAAGGGACCGGATGTTTGCCCCCAGAGATCCAGAAAGCAAATGACCTGGCTCCACGCATATGTTCCAGCAGAAAACCAAAAATTACTAAATATCAAATTACTTTTCGCGAGCCTACGCCAATTTTATTTATCATCCAATGGGAAGCCCAGAATTAAATAAGGGTCTTAATTCCCAAGTGACCTGCTGGGACCCACAAATACGAAATAAAAAGCCGACACAGAAAGCATAGCCAGTTGAGAAAGTATGACCAAAATTAGCACGTTCCTTGACCTCGTCAGGCGATCCACTATGCTCTCTCTTTTCAGCATTTACTGCTATGAACATTTTAACATCCTTTTGCACCCATCCTAAAGACATTACTTTATTTCTAAAAAAAAACTTAATTGATATCTGTGCATATATAAATGTCGTTTATATACTCAATTTGATTTTCTTGTTTATACCCCCCTTATAGTGGGTAATCTACTAACGGGGCCAAATTCAGTTAATCTATTTCAAAATACAACTATGTTACACTAAAACGGATAACCCACTATAAACCATCTCCCTACGGCTTCAGTGTTGACCCTGACGGCTGAAAGAAGCACGCACCCTAAAGCTATTTTTTTAAAACCCCTTCAAAACTCAAATTCGACTGTTGGATAATGTAAGGTTGATAGTAGGAGAAAATATATAGTGCCTCTCTTATAACGAGATGCCTTTGATATTGTGGTTTACATTGTATTTTTGTATTTTCAACCAAAATGTTTCTTAATTGTTCAACTAGATACATGGAAGGTTTCATTATCATTCTCTATCTTCGAGGCAAATAGAAATGGTTGAATGTACTTTGGTTACAATAAACAACATTTCCTTCATTGACGATTTTCATTTTAATATCAATAAACAGACAAGGCAACTGAAAAGGATCTGTATCAAAATAAAAAGACACAATCTATATCTACAAAAGTGTCGAGGGTGGACGTTGTGTAAGTATTTGTTTGTTTGATAGATTCGACTTAGCGTCTGCATTTTGCGGTCTAGATCGACGGGAGTTGCGCTCAGATGGAGATCAAAATTTTAGAACGCAAACGACACCTTGAAATATTTCAGAAAGCCAAAATTAGGGGTAGGAAAATATATATTAGAAATCGACCACCCCACTTTATATTATATATATATATATATATATATATATATGTTGCCCTTCCCTCTCACACCTTAATCCAACAGAGACATTCTACATTCCTATCTATATCTATAAAAGTAACGAGGGTGGACGTTGTGTAAGTAAGTATTTGCTATGTAAATTCATCATGTTTATCATTCTTATTATTCCTTAAACTAACCGAGTGATACCGGGCTAAACTGTCAGGAAGTTTTTCCCGTCCCAAACAATCCTGCACATATACAAGTCTACTATCTACCCGTACATTGAGTATTGATGCCATATCTGGTCCGGTGCACCTGCTATCCACTTAAGTGTTCTCGACCGAATCCAACGGAGAATCTGTAATGTGATCGATCCCGACTTGGCAGCTAGGATACAGTCGCTTTCTCTCCGACGCAGTGTAGCTTTCCTGTGTCTCTTCTACAAATACTTTCACGGCTTCTGCTCCGATGAACTTAGCTCACTGTTGCCCCCTATATATGAATTTCCTCGAGCCACAAGCTTAGCAACTAGGTCTCATCCTTTTACTGTGAAACCAATAAATTGTAAACGCAAATTCTACTCCATCAGCTTCTTTTCTCGAACATAACACCTGTGGAATTCTCTGCCGCATACTTGCTTTCCCGACAGTTACAATCACCAATAATTTAAATGTAAAGTCAATAGTCATCTCCTGTTTCACTAACTTACATCCTCTCTCTCATGCTTCTTTCTCCGTCCACCCCACTCTTATCAGTATTCACATCCTTCTCTTATCCACTTCCTGACACCCTCTATAACTTGTCACTCTTTGTCATAACCTTCCTCCTATGTAACCCCCTTGCACAACAGTGGCAGTGAAATGCCTTGCTTGGGGCGACACGATTAAAAAAAATAAAGAAAAAAAATGTATATACCTCAATGAAACATATATATATATATATATATATATATATATATATATATATATATATATATATATATCCTTGATAATGGCTGAAAATATAGCTGAAAACGCCTGGATAAATATAACATTTCGGGCAGTTATTATATAATTCATATATATATATATATAGGATAAATAAAGAATAAAAGGAAAAATGTCTTTAATCTAACATGTTTCACTTTTAACAAGCTTCTTCAGAGATTTATTAAAGATTAATGATTTCAAAATCCAAGAGACAGTACGTTGATTGAGGTATAGTTTCATTGGTCAGATACGTGTCACGCGTCATAGAGCATTGGATGAATATTAAATGTAGAAGAAAAAACTTGTATCTGTCTATTGTGTGTGCCAATGCGTAATAAAAACATTAGATGTTTATTATAAATGTAAGTGTATGTAAGCGAAAATAATGTGTACTAATTGCATTTCAACCATAGACAAGTATGTGTATATGACGATAACATTAGTATGTGTGAATGACGGTAACGAAATACATTTCCGTTCAAAATACGTAACAAGTATTGTATACATGTGTCAAATGTTGAAACGAAATTTCTTTTTAAATAAAATCAGAGAAACAGTTGTGAACGTATGTGTTGAGATAAATCATATCTGAATATGTGCATTTATGAGTCAGTAAAGATAGAGGTATGCACGTGTCAAGTGATATATATATATATATATATATATATATATATATATATATATATATATGGCGATGCTCGAACCGTTGCCTTGGATATCTCCAAAGCGTTCGACAGTCTGACATGCAGGCCTTCTACGCAAACTGCGGAGCTATGGTATAACTGGACATTTGTTTGACCCAATCCAGTCATTCCTCTCTAATCGCACATTGAAGGTAGTATTAAACGGACATGCCTCCCAAAATTACCATACGAACGCAGGTGTCCCCAATGGCCTATCCTAGGTCCTACGCTCTTTCTGATCTACATTAACGATCTCCCCGATGCCATAAGATCTCAAGTAGGCATTTACGCCGATGGGACTACAGTTTACTCTCGCCTCGATCAAAAATCTGGTGTCGGCAACAAAGCGAAACTCGCTGCCGAGCTTGAAAAGGACCTCCAATCCGTGGTGGACTGGGGTAAGAAATGGCTCGTAAATTTTAATACTTCCATAACGAAGCTGCTATCAATTAACCATCATAGACAATCGCTCCTACCCCCCATTAACATAGAACAGGCTTGCCTCCCTGAGAGTAAAACACTACGCGTCCTTGGCCTCACACTCTCAGCGGACCTCAAGTGGAATGACTATATCGAATTCATTGCTAAATCCGCTGCTATGAAAGTCGGTTTTCTGTGCATGGCCCGCAATTTTCTCCCGTCTGAGTCCATCCTGCACATATATAAATCACCTTCCGCTCCTGTATTGAATACTGTTGCCACATCTGGTCGGGTGCCCCTGCTATTCTCCTCGTAGTTCTTGACAAAATACAATGAAGAATCTGTAATGTGATCGATACCAACTTGGCAGCTCGGCTGCAGTCATTCTCTCACCGGCGTGATGTGGCTTCCCTGTGACTCTTCTATAAATAGTGGCAATGGAATGCCTTGCTTGGGGTGAAATGATTAAAAAAAATGTGTATGTCATATTAAATCAATTGCAAACTTATGTCTGCTTATTTTTAATAAAATCCGTTCATATACACGGATAATCTTTCGCGTATTATAATTGAAAGATGTCAGAAAGGAGCTGTAACATTGGTAGATGTTATTATAATTCATTTTTGATTATCCGTGAGTATGAACAGATTTTATTAAAAATAAGCAGACATAATGTTTGCAATTTATTTAATCTGACATGTCTAAAAGAAAATTTGCGGCCTAAATACACAAATATATATATATATTTCTGCCTAAATACACACACACACACATACACACACACACACACACACACATATATATATATATATATATATATATATATATATATCTATCTATATATATATATATGGGTACTTCCAAAAAACGATACCTAATGTTTAAAATGCATTTTTCAAAATAAAAAAAAATCTTCTTGAAGCTTTTATTTTAGTTTTAATTTTTAGCTAATAGATTAAATTTAATATTTCCTATAACCAAAAGTTTTGATAAAGGAAGCATTTAAAAATAATTTAATTAGTTTCTGAAGAAGTTCTGAAAGGTTCATTAAGATTTGACAATTATATTAACTTGAGGAATAATACCTTTCCCAAGGGTATCTGAGCGTAAGTGAATGCAATGAGTTCAACTGGAATTCGAACTCGGCCCCCCGATTTCTCGTTCCATGCTGATATCCAATGCCTAAATAGCATATCTAAAAATATCTTGCCGGAGTGGTGATGCTTGGTTTTGCACAGAACCCGTCATTTTCTTTGATGAGTTAAACAAAACATTATCTGTAATAGGTCCCAACTGTAAATCACACATATACCATAAACACACACACACACACACACACACACACACACACACACACACACACACATGCTCTAACACACTTATACACACAAACACACAGTAAAATTAATGACAGCAGCAGCAGCCAGGAATGGCCATTCCCTGAAAGGCACGGACTCGGACAGACACACGCTCCTCTGCCATTCTGAAGATGAGATTTTAATCTCGAAACATTAATGTATAATAAAAAGGTGATACCCAACAACTTATTTACCTTCCTTTATTTTACTAAACGCATTGTGACAGCCTTCAAAATACTAAACGCATTGTGACAGCCTTCAAAATACTAAACGCATTGTGACAGCCTTCAAAATACTAAACGCATTGTGACAGCCTTCAAAACCTAACCATAATCCGAGTACGAATTATTTTGAACACCTTATAGGATCAAATGGTAAATAATACTTCAACAAAATGTAATTTTTCTCTATATTTTCCTCCTGTATTGATTCTTTCAATCAGTATATTTTAATCTGAATCATCATCATCGTTTAATGTCCATTTCCATACGAACGTGAGCTAGACTCAGTTTTCTTGATGGGTTTTTTCCAGGCCACCCAATTTTGCATAAAGCCTGGCTGTAATCTCAACTTAAGTCATCTTTGATAAGCTTGGTCCATGTTTTACATGGTCTACCTATCATACATAATTGAACCATCATGAAATATTGGGGCAAGTTTTACAGCTGTATGCCCTTACTGATACTAACCAGTTTAGGAGATTGGAAACTCAGTGTTTTTATCGAGGCACTTTCATTAAGAAGATTACCCACCAAGGTTAGAGAGTTCAGTCTACCCTTTTCTACACAAAGTAGGTATAAAGGTTTTTATTTCAGGGATTTTCTTCTCTTAGACAAGTTGCTTTCAAAAGCTAAAGACACTTACACTGCGTAAGCAATGAAATGTCATACTTTGGATAAAAAAAAAGGTCCCAACTGTTAATCACACACACACACACACACACACACACACACACACACACATATATATATATATATATATATATATATATATATGCTTGTGTGTGCTTGTGTGTGTGTTTATGTGTGTGTGTTTATGGTGTATATATATATATATATATATATATACACACCATAAACACACACACACCATAAACATCATCTTTATGGTGTTTATGGTGTGTGTGTGTTTATGGTGTATATATATATATATATATATATATATATATATGCACACCATAAACACACACACACCATAAACACACACACAAGCACACACTGTAATTAATGACAGCAGCAGCAGCAGCAGCAGCAGCAGCCAGGAATGACCATTCCTTGAAAGGCACGGACTCACTCTGACAGACACGTGCTCCTCTGCAAGTCTGAATATGAGATTTCCTTCTGAAAATATTAATGTATAATAAATAGGTAATCCCCAAAAACTTCTTTACCTTCTTTTATTTTACTAAACGTATTGTGAGGGCCTTCAAGACCTAACCATATACCTAATATACACAATGCTTCAAGCAAATTACAAAACTTTACGAAAACATTATCTGTTGTCACTTCCCGATCATGATGACTGAAAAAAGAATGTAAGACTGGAGCTGCTTAACTGCGGCAAGAACATGTGATTCCAGTAAGAATTGACGTTTGGGGCAATGTTTCTGCCCGACTCTGCTATCGTAGTCGTGTGAGGAACGCTGGTATCGATCTCATTCGATGTTTTACCTTACGCGCAGAAATCGATAAGGCTACAGAACGGGAAGAGTGGTTAGATAGCTAGAGTGGAGATACTTGATTTTGATATTGATGAAAAAAAAAAAGAAGAGATTCAACCCTGAAATTCTGCAATGTGGAAGCACAAATAGAACGGATAGATTGTGGGGGTGCGTATTTCCTTTGAGAGACACACAACGTTTGTGGTTTCTTTATAGCGATATCAGTCTATTCATAACTAGCAGTATAGCCCGGCGTTGCTCGGGTGTAATGAAAGTTTTAAAACGAATCCATGGTCCTGGAGCTCAGACTCTTTGGACGTCGGCACAAAAGACTATAAAAGCAATAGTTGTTTCCAGTTAAAACAAAACCGTAGACTGAAAGAAAAATGAATGGATGTAAGTCAAATTTTGATTTCCTGCTATCGATATCAAATAAGTTTTTTTAGTCGTAAACTGAATTTTGAAGGCTAAATTTTGAGTAAATGGTATCATGGCTGAGACTAAAAACTACAATTATACCGACTTAGAGCCAAACCCGAAGCAAAAACAAAAATAAAAGGGCTGAAAAAAATACAGACATACAGGCAGATATATAGACACACGCACAAACATCTTGCCTTATATATATATATATATATATATATATATATATATATATATATATTCGATTTTCTTCACTATTGTAAGAACTGCAACCTTGAAACTTCTGAATATCGTTTCTTATGTCTTTGTCTATGAGTATATCAAATTTGATTAATATCGGACCACTCCTTCTATAACCTGATTTTTTCGATTATCGATTTTCGATCTTTATCAGGGATACCTTGCCACAAAACCTAGCTAAGAACACTCGCAGACGCTTATAGTACAACTGTGTAAATTTTCAAGAAAATCGGTTCAGCCATTTCGGAGTCTATAGGTAACACACACACACACACACACACACACACACACAGACAAAGTTCCATTTATAAATAAGTTTAGAGTATCTCCGTCTGCTCATTTCGATCGTCTTCTATGTTTCCTGTCTCTTAAGGAGGTTGGCGATCATGGCTCTCCACAATTTCTCCTTTTGTAGCTTTTAGTAAATTTTATATTTTTTCTATTGCCGTTGTGCAAACCATCTACGCAAGTTCGTTGTTGAGATTATGCGTTGCCTCCCTCTGTCCCTTTTGCTTTCAATCTGTCCTGCGGGTGTCAAATTTTCCAAATGTGCGTCGGGGGGGGGGGGGGGGCTGTGGATAGTGACTTGGAACGAGAAATCGGGGAGCTGAGTTCAAATTCCACTTTAATTCCTTGCATTCACTTACGCACAAATACACTTGGGAATAGTATTAATCAGTCTATTTCCCCAACCTCCTGTTATGCGGTAAATAACAGGATAGATTGAGTTTTATAGCCTTATTCGGCAATCAGTCTACAGCAGAAAGTAATGGTAACCTACTGTGGGATAGTCTTCTGTCCAGTCAGTCATGTCTCTTTCGAGACATGATCGCCCAAGCATGTATCACGCATGGCAGTTAACTGACTGAATATAATAGTTGAAAACATGATTAAGGCTTCTACTGGGTATAAAGTGGGGTATCAGTTTTATATTGTTATGAAGTACTAAACTGATCCCCCACTAATTACTACTTTATAATATAATACATCTCTTCCTCCTATAGCTACGAGCTAGCTTCTTTTCTTGCACTTCCAGCCTGTGGAATTTCCTTCCGCATACTTGCTTCCCCGACAGCGACAATCTTCAAGAATTCAAATGTAAAGTCAATAGTCATCTCCTAGCTCACTAACTTGCATCCTCTCTCTCATGCTTTTTTCTCCGTCCACCGCACTCTTATCAGTATTCACATCCTTCTCTTATCTACTTCCTGACACCCTCTATAACTAGTCACTCTTTTGCATAAATTTCCTCCTATGTAACCCCCTGCACAACAGTGGCAGTAAAATGCCTTGCTTGGGACGATATCATTAAAAATGAAATTCTCTAAAACTTTGTCGTTGCTTGGTTCATGATATTCTCAGCATCCTTCTGTAGAATCGCATTTCTGTTTGTTTATTTTCCATCTGTGTATAGATTGTTCATAATTCATTGCCTCATAAAAGGAAAAATATTACATAACTATTAAGTACTCTTTGTTACTTATGCAAATTTTCTGTTTGTGTATTTAGGCAGAAATACACACACACACACACACACACTCACACACACATCCCTTGTTTCCTGTTTAGGATGTGGTTCCCGGCTTTCTCTTTTCCAATCTTTTCACTCTTTTATTTATTTATTTTTTCTTCAATTGGAGTAGATAGACTAATCTATCGCCCGGTTCACACTCCACCCACGTCTATTGAACAGGTGAAGAGGCTCATCCCTTGTTTCCTGTTTAGGATGTGGTTTCCAGTTTTCTCTTTTCCAGTCTTTTCACTCTTACGTAGCCCCCTGCGCATCAGTGGCGTTTTCGCCTTGCTTGGGGTGATATGATTAAAAAAAAAAAAAAAAAATATATATATATATATATATTTGTGTATTTATGCAGCAAATTTTCTTTTAGACATGTCGGGTTAAATAAATTGCAAACATTATGTCTGCTTCTTTTTAATAAAATCTGTTCATACTCACGGATAATCTTTCACGTATTATAATTGGAAGATGTTAAAAATAAATGATAATAACCTCTGCCAACGTTACAGCTCATTTCTGACATCTTTCAATTATAATACGCGATAGATTATCCGTGAGTATGAACTTTTAAGTACTCTTTGTTACTTATGCAATTTTTCTGTTTCTTCATAATTTGCATAGCTTTTGCAATGGATATTTCACTGCCTTATTGCTTTCTTTTATCATATCACCCCAAGCAAGGCGGTGACGCCACTGCTGTGCATGGGGCTACTTAAGAGTAAAATGATTGGAAAAGAGAAAGCCGGAAACCACATCCAAAACAGGAAACAAGGGATGAGCCTCTTCACCTGTTCAATAGACGTGGGTGGAAGGGACACCCCAAGCAAGGCGGTGACGCCACTGATGTGCATGGGGCTACTTAAGAGTAAAATGATTGGAAAAGAGAAAGCCGGAAACCACATCCAAAACAGGAAACAAGGGATGAGCCTCTTCACCTGTTCAATAGACGTGGGTGGAGGGGACACTCCAAGCAAGGCGGTGACGCCACTGATGTGCATGGGGCTACTTAAGAGTAAAATGATTGGAAAAGAGAAAGCCGGAAACCACACCCTAAACAGGAAACAAGGGATGAGCCACTTCACCTGTTCAATAGATATGGGTGGTGTGTTAACCGGGCGATAGTTTAGTCTATCTACTCCAATTAATTTTCGGATTGGCGTTTCGGTTCTCTGTTAAAATTGAAGTTAAAATCATGACATCATAATGATTTTGATGATTCACAACTAAACGAAAGATTTGCAAAGAAGTTCCCATCAATACTGGCAAGACTGATTATAGTTCGAGGATTTCATAAATTTTGTTATTTTGAAATTTCTCATAAAACCTGTTCTGTCAATCTCGTTTCGGTTGGTTATCCAGTGTTTTTCTTAGTTTTTTGCATTCAGTAAATCCTGTGATGTTTCAAATTTTCTAAGTCTTCTTTCCTCATTCAGTCAGTCATTTAAGTGCCACATATATATTATGTTATTCAGTAGTAATTAGTGGAGGATCAGTTTATTACTTCATAACAATATGAAACTGATCCCCCACTTTATGACCAGTGGCAGTTTTAATTATGTTTCCAACTATCATATTCAGTCAATCATTTAAGTGCCATACGTGATACACACTTTGGGCGATCATGTCTCGAAAGAGACATAACTGACTGAGCAGAAGATTATCCCGCAGTAGATTGCCATTGATTTCTGAGGTAGACTGGTTACCAAACAAGGCTATAGAACCCAATCTGACCTATTATTTAACCCATAACTGAAGGGAAGAGACGGATTAATAGTTTTCTTAAGGGTATTTGCGCGTAAGTGAATGCAATGAATTTAGCTGGAATTCGAACTTGGCTCACCCGATTTCTCGTTCCGAGCCGATATCCAATGCACCACAACGCACATCCTACGCACATCTTTCCTCATTACGTGCTCTAAAAATTTTAACTACTTTTTTCTGTGTTAATTATAAGTATCATTTTTCTAACCGCATCTAGAACTTCGTCTTTGATCACATGTTTGGTTCATGGTAGAAAACTTAATAAAGAAAATGTGTCCGCCTATTTTCTTTTTAAGAGTTTCACCGATATGCAGTCAATGCCTTTCGTGAGATTCTGATAAACAATCATTTTCTCACCAGGGTAGAAAACACGCAAAATATCACCGTAATCCGGATTAAACATCAAAAGGATTTGGTGGAGCGGGGATATATTTGGATTTATAAACTTAAATCTCCCGAGACAACCGTGGGTGAATACAATAGCTACATAGTCCTACAGAATATATACTAGTGCTGGAGGCATTTTCATCATCAGCGGGTGAGCGACAATAGACCTTAAGGCCGGCAATTTTATTTCTTCTTCTTCTATGTGCCCTGTCCCTTCAGGACGTAGGCGATCATGTCTCTCCACGTCTCCCTATCCCTTGTGGCTCTTAGTGTGTTTGATCCTGTTGCTCCTGGCAACCCCGTTCCGTCATCCACCTGATCAGGCCCTGCAAATATGTTATCCACTGCCTTCCTCTGTCTCTCCTTCCTTCTATCTGTCCAGTCAGTATCAGGTTCTCCAGGCTCTCCTTCCTCATTGCATGTCCCAGAAACTTCAGTTGTCTCTTCCTGATGCTCAGCATTAATTTCCTTTTTGTTGCCATTCTTTCTAACACCTCGTCGTTGCTTGTATGCTCAGTCCACGATATCCGTAGCATCCTTCTGTAGAACCACATTTCGGCCGCTTCAAGTTTTGTCCTCATTTTCGCTGATATTGTCCAGCATTCACAGCCGTATTGAAGAACTGACATCACGTAGCAGTCTAGCACTCTTTTCTTCGTTTCTATTGAGATTTTCCTGTGTGTTAGTATTTTGCTCATCTTCTGGAACGCGTCCTTTATATATTTCAAAAATTTAAAATTTAAAATTTAAAATTTAATAGAGAAAAGGATTTCCAAACAATAATCTAAATAAAAAATAAAAAATTTAAAATGTAATACAAAAAACATATTCCATAAACCCAAAGTTAAGATTAAACATGCAAACTTAGATTGATTTTAAAGACTTTGCTTAAATAAAAAAATATCCACGCCAACTATTATCGGCTCTTCTAAGAAATCCATTAAGATATAGTCTAGCTAACTGATAATTAGAATTTACAACTGTCTAGAATCAAAGACTCCCATTAATCACTTTAGAAACACCTCAAATAAATTCCAACGGTCATAGACTAATTCCCCTATCTCGCTAAACCCCCACCAACACATAAATATTCTCTAAATACTCTCCACAAAAAATTCCAACTGTCAACGAAATATCACAATATCAATAAACCCCAGCCAACACCCCTAAGAAAACTAAATAAATATAAAGGAAAAGGATTTTCAGTACTTTCCACATCGCCTGATGAGGTATTGGGGCTCCAATGCCGAAATGAACGTGCCTTCATCGCGATTATATATAGAGAAATTATGTATATGTTCTAAAATATAATTTGTCATAAATATTCACAGCTCTATATAGTATATTATATATCGAGCACTGTTTTAAATTAATGTTTTGGACGTTGAAAGAATACTTCGTCCTGTATTCGCTCGTATATATATATATATATATAAAACTGTAAATTTATCTTTAAACACGTCTCGAAAAACCCACCGAGTATAAACACGGATGGGAAAAAAATGGAAACAAAAAAGAAACGAACTAAGTACTTGAACATTAGTCAAAGTACAAGTTAAAAGAAAAAAAAACGAGACGAGGAACCTAACACGTAAAGCGCTCAGTACAATAGCAGAGCAAATAAATAAGTATTTAACCTAAAGCCAACGGACCTACCTAAGTTTCACCTAACGGATCGTCAGGGCAAGTTGGCTAATTCAGCCAAATTAGCCAATTTGCCCTGATGATCCATTTGGTTAGCTACTTACTTAGTTACTTACTCATATATATATATATATATATATATATATATAGTTAACTACTTACTTAGTTACTTACTCATATATATATATATATATATATATATATATAGTTAGCTACTTGCTTAGTTACTTACTCATATATATATATATATATATATAGTTAGCGACTTACTTAGTTACTTACTCATATATATATATATATATATATATATATATATATATAGTTAGCTACTTAGTTACTTACTCATATATATATATATATATATATATATATATATATAGTTAGCTACTTACTTAGTTACTTACTCATATATATATATATATATATATATAGTTCGCTACTTACTTAGTTACTTACTCATATATATATATATATATATATATATATATATATATATTATTAAATTACTTTAATCCGAAATGGAAAAGTAGGAAGGTAAATTCCAAGAACCTGATCCTAATTAGTATTAAAAATTTCAAAAATTTTAATATTAAAAAATGATACAGGTGGAGAGCTCAATGTAATTAAAATTACAAAGCCAATATAAATTAAATAAAATTTTCAAAATTCAAAAATGTAATTTTGAAAATTTATTTTAATTTTAATTTATATATATATATATATATATACATAAAACAAAATTTCCATGTTCAAATTCGTTGAATAGCCATTTCTACGAGAAAAATCTCGCGTCTTCAGCAATGAAATTTATTCAAATTCAAATGACAAAAGATTATATACCGGCAGAAGTCAAAAAAAAAAAATGTCCTCATAGAAAATTAAAAGGGGTGGGATTAATAAGGAAGCAGACAGATACCTATGTCTATTTCTTTTAGAACCCCTATACCTTAACTGAGTCGAGAGTTTAAAAGTTGAAATTTATGTGCATTGTGGTGCAGTGGATATCTGCTCGGAACGAGAAATCGGAGAGCCGAGTTCGAATTCTAGCTGAATTCATTGCATTCACTTACGCGCAAATACCCTTGGGAAAGGTATTATTCCTTCCAGTTATGGGTTAAATAGCAGGACAGATTGGTTTATATAGCCTTGGTCGGCAACGAGTCTACCGCAGAAAGCAATGTCAACCTACTGCGGGATAATCTTCTTCCCAGTCAGTCATGTCTCTTTCGAGACATGATCGTCCAAACGTGTATCACGTATGGCACTTAACTGACTGACTGGGCGAATAAAAGTGGTAGGGGGAAGAAGAAAAAAAGAAAAGAAAGAAAAAGGAAAGTAAAAAGTAAAAAGGGTGAAGGGAAAAAGGAAAGAAAAAAGAAAAAATCTGTTTCCATAGAAACAAGGGAAAATTGTTATCATTCGTGTTGAAAAATATACCAAAACGATTTTTAGTTTAAATAAATCGGACAAATCTTATAGAAAAAATATTTTGACATACAAATCTAAACTTAAATATAAATCTCAAATTTTAGATATAAATTAAAATATAAATAAAAAAAAATTCACTTTAAGAGTAGATCAATTCAACAAGTGTACACACCTATATAACACACACACACACACACACACACACACACACGCGCGCGCGCGCGCGCGTAACAAACAGATACACACACACATATATTAGCAACTAGATCCCACTCTTTTACAGTGAAACCGATAAAATGCAACCGCAATTTCTACTCCAACAGTTTCTTTTCTCGCACTTGCCGACTGTGGAATTCCCTTCCACATACTTGCTTCCCCGACAGCTACAATCTCCAGGAGTTTAAATGTAAGGTCAATAGACACCTCCTAACACACTAACCATCTTTCAAACACTCTTCCCATCTACCCAACCCCCAGCCTCGTTATCCTTACCCATCTATCACCCTCCTTCTGACATTTCCTATATCTAACCACTCTTTCTCTTCACCTTCCCCTATGTAACCCCATGCGCAATAGTGGCAGTGGAACGCCTTGCTTGGGGTGAATGATTAAAACATATATATATATATATATATATATATATATATATATACAAATACACATTCCTGAACATAATTTGCTTAAAAAGCGAAAGGATATTAGCACTTCACGAGTTAATTTCAATTCTAATTATTTTGAAGGCTTTAAGAAACTAATTAAAAGCTGCTTCGAAGGAAAGGAACGAAAATTTATTATATTTTATATTTATTTTTATTTTTATTGTAAGGGCTCTGGTAAAAGTTAATCAAAATCAATCTTTATGTGTAAAAGGTAAATTGGATTTAGTATTAAAAACAAAAAGTACAAAAATACAAAAAATACAAAAATACATAGACATTTATAACAAAGACCAGGTAAAATAAATAAGTAAAATTGTTATGACCAACAAAATGGAAATAAGAATCTTCACAAAAACAAAATAGAATATATGAAGGTGCAAGAAAAAATGTGGACTAAAAGTTAGTCTACAGATTTTTATATGTTAAATAGTAGATATTTAGATAGGAAAAAGAAAAAAGGAGATATCTATAAGGCTGGGATCAGTAATTGGTAGTGGGGTTCAAATTTACTCGTATAAAAATTAAATTAATTAATTAATTAATTAAAAATTAAATTATTTTTCAAAATCATAGATTAAATTTAAATTTAAATCCTAAGTAAAAAAATTCACAAATTTCGACTCATGGCGGCATTTGCTAACGAATTAATTAACTAATTTATTTGCTAAAGAATTAATTAACTAATTAACTGATTAATTTCCTAACGAATTAATTCATTAATTAATTAATTACTCAATAATTTGCTCTGTAATTAGAATATAAAATTGCATTGAGCCCTCCACCTTGATCAATTTTAATATCAATGAAATTAATATTAATTAGGATCGGGTTTTTGGGGTTTACCTACCTGCTTATCCTTTTGGATTAAAGATATAAGATATATATATATATATTAATTAATTATTTTTTCTTAAATATTTTTAATTTCATAAACCTTTTATGGCTCTAATTTCTCATCCTTTCACCGTTAATATATAATATTTATTTTTTTATTTTCTCATATGATATATTCTTTCAAATTTAAATGTATTCCTCTCTTCTTTCATCTTCCTTTCGTTTGCTCTTATAAAAAAACCCTTTTTCTTTAACGCTATCTCTCTCGCCCCTAACCCCCTTTTTTATTTTTTACTTTCCAAATGGACGTGTCAGCAGTCTGACTGACTTACATAATGTATCTTTGAGTTGACATCCGTTTTTACGCTTGCTCTTTGATTATATGTATGCATGTGTGTATGCATACATGTTTATGTATGTATGTATGTATGTGTGTATGTATACATGTTTATATATGTATATATGTGTGTATGTATACATGTTTATGTATGTATGTATGTATGTGTGTATGTATACATGTTTATGTATGTATGTATGTGTGTATGTATACATGTTTATGTATGTATGTATGTATGTGTGTATGTATACATGTTTATATATGTATGTATGTGTGTATGTATACATGTTTATATATGTATGCGTGTATGTATACATGTTCATATATGTATGTATGTGTGTATGTATACATGTTTATGTATGTATGTATGTATGTGTATATGTATACATGTTTATGTATGTATGTATGTGTGTATGTATACATATTTATATATGTATGTATGTGTGTATGTATACATGTTTATGTATGTATGTTTGTGTGTATGTATACATGTTTATATATGTATGTATGTGTGTATGTATACATGTTTATGTATGTATGTGTGTATGTATACATGTTTATGTATGTATGTGTGTATGTATACATGTTTATATATATATGTGTGTATGCATACATGTTTATGTATGTATGTGTGTATGTATACATGTTTATGTATGTATGTGTGTATGTATACATGTTTATATATGTATGCCTATATGTATACATGTTTATATATGTATGTATGTGTGTATGTATACATGTTTATGTATGTATGTATGTGTGTATGTATACATGTTTATGTATGTATGTATGTGTGTATGCATACATGTTTATATATGTATGTATGTGTGTATGTATACATATTTATCTATGTATGTGTGTGTAGCCGTCTAACTGATGGGATGCATTTTTTCTTAAATTTTCACTTTTAAGGGAGAGATTTTATTTTTATTTCTGTTTTTAGTTTTTTCAGAGTTTGTGAATTTCATTCGTGTAAACACACACACACACACACACACACACACACACACACACACACACATATATATATATATATATATATATATATATATATTAATATGTGCGTTTACTTTGTGGTTCAGTGGATATTGGCTTAGAACGAGAAATCGGGGAGAGCCGAGTTCGAATTCTAGTTGAATTCCTCGCAATGAATTACGCGTAAATCCCGTTGGGAAAGGGTCTCTTCCCTCCAGTTATGGGTTAAATAACAGGATAGAATGGGTTCTATAGCCTTTGTGCGCAACCAGTGTGCCGCAGAATGAAATAACAACCTTCTGCGGAATAATCTTCTGCCTAGATAGTCATGATTCTTTCGAGACAAAAAATGCCCACCAAAGCGCTGTGGAGCGCATTCGGGGCACAGTGAAAAACAAATGAAGCCTATATTCAATATAAAATACATAAAATATAATGTTCAAACAATTTCAAATTTTCAGTTGTTTTTTAACCAGTTTCGTTAATCTTCGTTAATTTCCGTAACATGTTTACATTTGTTGACATTACGATACATTTCAGAGCACATATGGTTATTACGATGAATAAAAAATTGTGTTATATAGGTTTGATTTGACTTCGTTTAGACTGTTTGTCATTCGTGGTCGAGAGGTCTAAGACGCGCCAGATCTATTGGTGGCTTTCCCTATAGAGATAGGAGTCACAGGTTCGAACCCTGCCGAATGACACACATTTTCGTAACAAAGATTTTTCGTAAATAATCAAACTGGTATAAATAAATATATAATACTGTTTGATTATAAACAGAATATCTACTGAAATACGAGTATCGATAAAAAATAATTTTCAAACAAATCATTTAAAATTGTCGGGTGTTTATAACCAGTTTTGTTAATCTTCATTTATATATATATATATATATATATATATATATATATATATATATATATATATATATCGCCAAGTGGCAAACTTATGACAGCAAGAATCCGCTACGATTTTCTTTTTTCTTCCTTCTTTTTTTCTTTTTCTCCTATACTTACATCCATTTTTTAGAAACAGAAAAACAAATTTATCTTATCACAATGTTTTGTTTTCCCTGATGAGATGGGTGTTAAATTCACTCATTGGAATTGCCATAGATTTTTTGAAAATTTGAATATATATATATATATATATATATATATATATATATATAAATTCAGATAAAACTTAGAGGCGAAATAGCCATTTTCATCATGTCATTTTAAAACATGCATTCTCGGTCACATTGAAACAAAGAATGAGGAAAAATTCTAAGCCCAGAGATTTGCTCTAGTAAAGGAAGGGGTTGGGAGATACTGGTTTTTAAGGAGTTAAGCTAGCGGAATTTTAGTAGTAATTTCTTCTTTGATAGTGGGAGGTATGTGGCTTGATCCTTCAGTTAGTTGTGGTAGGTGGTGGGGAAGTAACTGCTTAACCAATCTTAAAAAAAAACAAACCCTTATTGAGACTAACTGGAAGAATAGGATAATTATCGCAATTAATACTTATTTCTATGACGACACATACTCAGGATCTCCCTCCCTTTATTTAGGAGTATATTCTGGCATTTAAATTTCAAAATTTTAATTTTTTCTCTATTGGTTTTTATAGGGTTAAGCTAGCGGAATTTTAGTAGTAGTAGTAGTAGTAGTAGTAGTATATATATATATATATATATATATATATATATATATATATATACACCTTCCTTGTCCATTAACATATAGGATTGTCTAGTTGAGTAAGAAAAAGAGAAGGGATATACTGGAATATATATACCAACTAAATATATTTACAGTCATACAAAAATGTTTAGTTTGAAAGAATTCATTAATAAGTTAAAAATTTATGTATGTAATATCTTAATTTTTGACCAATTAATAAGTTTTCTATTACATACACAGAAATATATATATATATATATTTGTAAATTCAGATAAAACTTAGAGGGGAAATAGCCATTTTCAATATGTCATTTTAAGACATGCATTCTCAACCCCTTATAAACAGAAAATGAGGAAAAATTCTAAGCCCAAAGGTTAGCTCTAGTAAAGGAAGGGGTTGGGAGGTATTAGTTTTTATGGGTTTAAGCTAGTGGAATTGTAGTAGTAATTTCTTCTTTGATAGTGGGAGGTATGTGGCTTGACCCTTCAGTTAGTAGTGGTAGGTGGTGGGGAAGTAACTGCTTAACCAATCTTAAAAAAAAAAAACCCTGATTGAGACTAACTGGAAGAATAGGATAATTATCGCAATTAATACTTATTTCTATGACGACACATACTAATGAGCACCCTCCCTTTATTTAGGAGTATATTCTGGCATTTAAATTTCAAAATTTTAATTTTTTCTCTATTGGTTTTTATAGGGTTAAGCTAGCGGAATTTTAGTAGTAGTAGTAGTAGTATATATATATATATATATATATATATATATATAAATTAAATTTTTTCAAAGATGTTGAATGCACATTTCGACATGAAATCCCCGAAGAGGATAACACATCTCCTCAGCAACAAATACTATCCCGAAACTGGAGATAATTTGAAGTAAATTATGTCTATTTTCTCTTTTCAACTCATAGATAGAATTGTAAAAAAAATAAAAAATAAAAAAAGGGGAAAAATTGGTATCGTCTGGGTTCACAAAAAGGGGAAGAGGACAGCAAAGTAAACTGAACAGACGGCGTGTTGAATTGATATTAGGTTAAACAAAACGGAAAGGAGGTGGGAGGTAAAAGAGATAAAGGAAGGGAGGGGAAAAAAGTAGAGAAAGAAAGAAAATTTTTTTTCTTATTACAGACGCTCGATGCATTCAAATAAACATAACTTCCTAAAAACGTTGAAGTATTAGAAAAAAGACCTTTTATTTAAAAAGGTATGTTTAGGGGAAAAAATAATATTATTTTTAAAAGGAATAAAAAGATATGAGAATTAAAATTAAAATTTTAAAATAGGTCATATAATTTAATCTAATTAAAGATACCGCTAGGTATAGATGAGCCAAAATGTTTTCCCATGTACAAATTATACATATATATATATATATATATATATATATATATATACACACACACACACACACACACATCCACACATACATACATATCAACATACGCACACACATACATATATATATATATAATATAGACAAGTTTTGTCTATTAATTTTGTGTAGGATCCGTTCATACCGTCTGATATACTTGATGGTGATGTCGTTAAAAGACAACAAAAAATCACAGTATTTGTTGAATTTTTTATCAGGTCTAAGCTTTCGGCTCACATAAGCCATTATCAAAGACTAAATAATAACATACAGTAAACATAGAACATTTAAGCTATTAACAATAAAGATAATTGAATTGAAAATATAAGTCCATCCCTACCGTGGCGGATGGCCGAAGAGACATGTAGAAATTACTAAAAATCGGACCAAGCACTGAACCCATGGAGACTCCGTCACGTTGTATATATATAGTGTTGTTTGGATCAACAAAAGGCACTTCAGTAGTACAAGCTAGTAGAATTTTTCTTAGGATGTTGGGATTAATTTTGAGTGGGGGTAATACTGTGATTTTTTGTTGTCTTTTAACGACATCACCATCAAGTATATCAGACGGTATGAACGGATCCTACACAAAATTAATAGACAAAACTTGTCTATATTATTCAATGAAACCTGCATTAATATATATATATATATATATAAAGTAATAAATTTATAAATATTATGAAGGGAAAGGGAAATATAGGTAGAGCGATTAAATTGCTATATATATATATATATATATATATATATATATATATATATATACATATACACACACACACACATATATATATACACATACATATAAAAAACTGAAAATTAGAATTTAAAACTTAAAATCTAAAATCCGCCCTATGACGGCACTTACTGATGAATTCTTTTCTAAAATTCAGGAGCAAGCCCTGGTAAGGGTACTTTAAAATCAGAATCTTCTCCAATAGACATAGACGGCACCTATCACGAAAATTTTTTGGAATACAGGCTGAGCCTATTAGTTTCCAGCTAATTACAGGGTCCAGCCCTTCCTCCTTCATTTTCCAGAGTCTCCGTGATAGTGCCGTCTGGAATCTTTGGTTTGGATTCGAAAACGTGTACCTGTGGTTGTAAAGTCTCTGTTTGAAAGGGCCCGCGGACATACCAATATAAGTCCGGTAATTGTCTTTGTTGTTAGATGGAGAAATACAGGCTTCATAAATTACTTGGGTGGATTTACATTTGCCCTCCACCTGACAGGTATCCACAGAATTACAATTGCATTTATATACAATTCCGGATTTGGAGTCGGTATTATTTAAGTTCATTAAAATATGTCTATTATGGGAATTAATAATATCGTCTATATTTGAGGTGCAAGAGTAACTGATTTTTAGAGTGTATTTATTAAAAATTTTTATTAAGGGATTATTATTGTTAAAATGTTTATCGACTAATTTGAGAAAATACTTACCAATATTGATATTAGTTAGTTTACAATAAGGAGGGTTAAACCAAATTATCTTCCTTTTTCTACATTTTCTTGTGTTTTTAGTTTTAGATGATTCTGGGTTTATAGCAGGCTTAATATCCGTTAACTTGTTACTGAAACCGCTTTTCTGAAGGGCCTTATCGTAAATTTCTTTACTTGCGTTGAAAGTTTTTATATTAGATGATAATTGGATGATAATTGGTTAATTCTATTATTTACTATATTGGGTATTTGTCTTATAATATTTTGGGGGTGGTTGGATAAAATATTAATATAGGTGGGAGAACTATTTTCTTTGAGAAAGGGTTGGTAGGATCCATCATTTAAGTTTAGGGTGATATCTAGATAGTTTACAATTTTGAGATTGGAAGTAACCTCAACCTTAAAACGTAGAAAACTTAGGGCTCTGATAATTTTCTTATGTATTCTATTTGTATAAGGCCCATTGAAATTGGGGATACATATCAGTCCATCATCCCGATATAGATATATCAAAGAATTATTAACCTTTGATAATTCCACTTGGATGAAAGGGCCTAAAGATAGTTTTGATGTCCCTATGGGAGCCTATGATTAAGCCCAGGTAGCAGATCTAATAGGTATATATATTTTAGATATTTTAAGTAGATTTTTAGATCCTAAACTAATAGGCCTATATATACTATGTATCTAGCGTCTGTAAT
>JBBBDQ010001135.1:520000-557500 GCA_037127315.1 Ascarosepion bandense
AGGAAAAAGAGAGAAAGACAAAGTAAAGAATACAAGTGAGAAAAAGAGAGAAAGACAACATAAGGAATACAGAGAGGGAAAAAGAGAGAAAGAAAGAAAGAATACAAGAGAGGAAAAGAGAGAAAGACAAAGTAAGGAATACAATCGAGGGAAAAAGAAACAACATAAGGAATACAAGAGAGGAAAAAGAAAGACAGAGAATACAAGGAAAGAAACAAAGTAAAGGAATACAAGTGAGGGAAAAAGAGAGAAAGAAAGAATACAGAGAGGAAAAAGAGAGAAAGACAACCAAGGAATACAAGGAAAAAAGAGAGAAAGACAAAGTAAGGAATACAGAGCGAGAAGAAAGACAACATAAGGAATACAAGGAAAAAGAGAGAAAGACAAATAAAGAATACAAGAGAGGAAAAAGAAAGACAAAGTAAGGAATACAGAGTGAGGAAAAAGAAAGAAAGACAACATAAGGAATACAAGAGATGAAAGAAAGACGATGTGGGAGATACAAGAGAGGGAAAAAGAGAGAAAGACAAAGTAAGGAATACAAGTGAGGGAGAAAGAGAGAAAGACAACATAAGGAATACAGAGAGGGAAAAAGAGAGAAAGACGATGTAAGGAATACAAAAGAGGGAAAAAGAGAGAAAGACAAAGTAAGGAATACAAGTGAGGGAAAAAGAGAGAAAGACAACATAAGGAATACAGAGAGAGAGAGAGAAAAAGAGAGAAAGACGATGTAAGGAATACAAGAGAGAGAAAAAGAGAGAAAGACAAAGTAAAAGAATACAAGTGAGGGAAAAAGAGAGAAAGACAACATAAGGAATACAAGAGAGGGAAAAAGAGAGAAAGACAAAGTAAGGAATACAAGTGAGGAAAAGAGAGAAAGACAACATAAGGAATACAAGTGAGAAAAAGAAAGACAACATAAGGAATACAAGAGAGGAAAAAGAGAGAAAGACAAAGTAAGGAATACAAGTGAGGGAAAAAGAAAGACAACAAGGAATACAAGGAAAAAGAGAGAAACACAAAGTAAGGAATACAAGTGAGGGAAAAAGAGAGAAAAGGCAAGCAAGGAATACAAGAGAGGGAAAAAGAGAGAGAAAGACAACATAAGGAATACAAGAAATCGAGAGAAAGACAAAGTAAGGAATACAAGAGAGGAAAAAGAGAGAAAGACAAGTAAAGGAATACAAGAGAGAAAAAGAGTGAAAGACAAAGTAAGGAATACAAGAGAGTTAAAGGGAAAAGAAGACAAAGCAAAGAATAAAAGAGAGGGAAAAAGGGAGAGAGAAAGTCAAGAATGACAAGAAAGAGAAAAGGAGAAGAAGACTAAGTAAGGAATACAAGAGAGAAAGAAAAATTTGGGATACAAAAGCAGAAAAATTAATTTAAAGTAATGAATACAAGTGAGCGAAAAAAGAGAGGTAGACAAAGTACTGATTACAAGAGAGAGAGAGAGAGAGAGAGAGGGACAAAGTACTGATTACAAGAGAGAGAGAGAGAGACAAAGTACCGATTACAGAGAGAGAGAGAGAGAGAGAGAGAGAGAGAGAGAGAGAGAGAGAGAGACAAAGTAAGGGTTACCAGGAAGGGTAAGTAGAAAAAACAGTAAAGCAGTAAAACGTGTTTAATAAATAAATTAAACCCATTTTACTGTCTGATGATTGTGTTTTATCACCAAAACTTCATAGTTATCAAGTTCCAGTATAATAATAATAATAATAATAATAATAACTTGTACCTGTGCTTCATTGATTACGCGAAGGCATTCGACAAAATACGACACAAAGAATTGATGGAGATGCTGGGCAATCTCGACATTTTCGGCAAAGACATAAGAATAATCAAGAATCTCTACTGGCAGCAAACAGCCTGCATACGGACAGGTAACGACCTCAGTAGATACACAAAGATAGAAAAAGGCGTAAGACAAGGATGTGTCTTTTCACCGGATTTGTTCAACCTATACAGCGAGAATATTTTGAGGATCCTAGATGCTACGCCAGGATTTGTTATTGGAGGCCACAACCTGAACAACATAAGATATGCGGACAATACTGTGCTGATTGCGGACACGGAAAGGAAACTACAAGACCTCATACAGAAAGTAGCAGTGGAGAGTGACAAGAATGGACTACAAATAAACTTTAAGAAAACTGTGTGCATGGTCATCAGCAAAAGATACAACCCAAAATGCCAAATACAGGTGGAGAATAACAGAATCAAACAAATACAAGAATTTAAGTACCTAGGAAGTGTTCTAACAGGAGATGGAAAGTGCGACACGGAGATCCGAAGGCAAATTGGCATGGCAAAGGACGCGTTCCAGAAGATGAGTAATGTACTAAGACATAGGAAAATTTCACTAGAAACAAAGAAAAGAGTGCTGGATTGCTACGTGATGTCAGTTCTTCAATACGGCTGTGAATGCTGGACAATATCATCGAAAATGAAGACAAAACTGGAAGCGGCCGAAATGTGGTTCTACAGAAGGATGCTACGGATATCGTGGACTGAGCATACAAGCAACGATGAGGTATTAGAAAGAATGGCAACAAAAAGGAAATTGATGCTGAGCATCAGGAAGAGACAACTGAAGTTCTTGGGACACGCAATGAAGAAGGAGAGCCTGGAGAACCTGATACTGACTGGACAGATAGAAGGAAGGAGAGACAGAGGAAGGCAGCGGATAACATATTTGCAGGGACTGATCAGGTGGATGACGGAACGGGGGTTGCCAGGAGCAACAGGAGCAAACATACTAAGAGCCACAAGGGATAGGGAGACGTGGAGAGCCATGATCGCCTACGTCCTGAAGGGACAGGGCACATAGAATAATAATAATAATAATAATATATATATATATGGTAATTATATGGCTATTTACGCTCTCACACCTTGATTGAGCACTCTGGAAGAATGGTAGATTTGAAAAAACAGTAGCTACTCTAGCATCTATGCATTGTTTATTCAGTAATGAACTAGAGCACTCTTAGCTACTGGCGCATGTTTACATGTTATATCACATGCTAAAAGTCCACCTACTTCTACCGAGCGCCCATAGAGGGCACAAGGTCAAAAATAAAGATCGTCCATTAAAAACTGGGCTCACCATTAAGTAAAAATTATCAACCATATTAACTCATTAGCCATTACCTTACCAGAGAGGTACCTTACCAGAGAGGTACCTTAAATATTTACAAAGGTTAACTTAGATTAGAAGAAGTCCACAAGTGTTGTCGTGTAAGTGAGGATCGAGCTGTCTACCCAATAGTAAGGGTAAAGCAGATTAGTTTGTTACCTATCACCCCAACTCGAGGCATTGTAGATTTACTAAACCCTGGTTAATTTTGCACAAGGCCACAAGCAAGGAGCACCCAATGAGGACCAAGCTCAGTATTCATTAATAACAGTCAAATGAACTCTTTGACTTTTAATCCAACATGAGGTGCCAGATTAACTAAACATTTCTTAGTTTGACAGAAGCCCAAATATTTGGGGCACAAAGTGAGGATCGTAATCACTACCCATTATTACTGGTCAACATGACTAGAATATTTTTTACATTGGTGTTCACTATGTACAAGTTTCCAAGAGCCATTCGAAGTATGGGGTTACAGACGCCAACCTGAGGCATCTTAGTTTTGTTAAAGTTTTTTTTTTTAGGAATGGCTCAAATCATAGACACTCAATGAAGATCGACCTCACTAATCAATGTTAGTGGCCGATGAATCATTCTAACTCACCTGTCGAGTGCCTCATCCCTCCAGTTGTTTAGAAAGATATTCTTTGAGCAGATTTGTTAAAGTATTTAGAGACTTTATTTTTTGTGTCTTTTCCTGTTTTTTTTTTTTAATCGTGTGTCATGAATTTAAGATAAGCTTCCAATCTAAATGATGGCCACACAAAACGATTCCTGAAGACGATACATTTCTTTGAACAGCATTGGCAAATTATTTATTTATTTTCTTTTTTTTTTTCCAATATTTTGTCAGAGAATAATATTTACTGTCTGGGAAATAGACTATATTAAGTAATAACCATTTATTACGATAAAACTTAAATGCCATTACGGAAATGATAATTCATTTTTATCGTCCTTTGTTATCAAAGAAAATTCTTGCTACAAAAAAAAATGAATAAAATAAAGATTTATTTTTATGCAATAAATAATCATAAAAATTAAAAAATAAATCTGAGTTGATAATGCCACTAAGATGCAAAAAGTGTAGGAAAAGGAAAAGACTGGCAAAGGAACAGGAAACCGTATAATAGAGTACATTTCAGGAGTTTAGCTGGCGACATTAGAAGTATGGAGATTAAGTAGAGTTGAGAAAGATCTGGAGACACAATCCTGAACAGGAAACAAGGAATAAACCTCTACTCCTCTTCAATATAGGAGTAAATAGGAAACAAGAGATAAACATCTACTCTTTTTCAAAAGATTATAGAATCAAAGTAGACTTTAGAATGAACTTAAAACCCAATCTTAAATAGGAAACAAGAGATAAACATCTACTCATCTTCAAAAGATTATAGAATTGAAGTAGACTTTAGAATGAACTTGAAACCCAATCCTAAACAGAATGCAAGGAATAAACCTCTCCACCTGTTCAAGAGACAGGAGGTAATGTGAACTTGACAATATTTCTATTGAAGATGGAAAAAAGAAATAAATAGCAAATATAATTTCAGGGTTTAGTTGGACACGTGAGATGTATCGACTTGAAGTAGACATCAGAAAAAAATAAAAACCGAATCCTGAACAGGAAATAATGGATAATCTTATAATCATAATTTGTTTCATTCACAATCAATCTGTTAAGTCCCACACCTGATATATATTTGGGCAATCCTGTCTCTGTCGATCCATTAAGATTTTTCCGCAGTAGGTTGCCATTTCAGTCTATGATAAACAGGTTTCTAACAAAGGCTATAGATCCTGATCTGTTCTGTTATTTAACCCATAGCTGGAGTTTAGAAGGGATGAATACCTTTCTTACTTTCTAAGTGTATTTGCACGTATACGCAAGTGTAAGAAAAGGAAAAGACTGTCGAAGGAAACAGAAACCGAATAAAAGAGTATATTTCAAAGTTTAGATGGAGATATTAGAAGTATGGAGGTTAAGTAGAATTTAGAAGGATTCGGAAACCCAATCCTGAACAGGAAGCAAGGATTAAACCTCTACTTCTCTTCAATATAGATGGAGTAAATTTTAAAAGGAACTGGAAACCAAAGATTTTGTTCAAAGCCATTATTTGATTTGTTACTGAATGATATTGATTTGATCAAACTAAATAGAAAGAAAAAGAATAAACTTATAGGCCTTTTCTAAAGATTATAGCATTGAAGTAGACTTTAGAATGAGGTCGAAACCCACTCCTAATAGAAAACAAGGGATAAGCCTCTATTACTCTTCAAAAGAGTATAGAACAGACATAGACTTTAGAATGAGGTTGAAACCCACTCCTAAATAGAAAACAAGGGATAAGCCTCTACTCCTCTTCAAAAGAGTATAGAACAGACATAGACTTTAGAATGAGGTTGAAACCCACTCCTAAATAGAAAACAAGGGATAAGCCTCTACTCCTCTTCAAAAGAGTATAGAACAGACATAGACTTTAGAATGAGGTTGAAACCCACTCCTAAATAGAAAACAAGGGATAAGCCTCTACTCCTCTTCAAAAGAGTATAGAACAGACATAGACTTTAGAATGAGGTTGAAACCCACTCCTAAATAGAAAACAAGGGATAAGCCTCTACTCCTCTTCAAAAGAGTATAGAACAGACATAGACTTTAGAATGAGGTTGAAACCCACTCCTAAATAGAAAACAAGGGATAAGCCTCTACTCCTCTTCAAAAGAGTATAGAACAGACATAGACTTTAGGATGAACTTGAAACCTAATCCTAAATAGGAAACAAGGAATAACCCTCTATTACTCTTCAAAAGAGTATAGAACAGACAGACTTTAGGATGAACTTGAAACCTAATCCTAAATAGAAAACAAGGGATAAGCCTCTACTCCTCTTCAAAAGAGTATAGAACAGACATAGACTTTAGGATGAACTTGAAACCTAATCCTAAATAGGAAACAAGGAATAAACCTCTATTACTCTTCAAAAGAGTATAGAACAGACATAGACTTTAGGATGAACTTGAAACCTAATCCTAAATAGGAAACAAGGAATAAACCTCTATTACTCTTCAAAAGAGTATAGAACAGACATAGACTTTAGGATGAACTTGAAACCTAATCCTAAATAGAAAACAAGGGATAAGCCTCTACTCCTCTTCAAAAGAGTATAGAACAGACATAGACTTTAGGATGAACTTGAAACCTAATCCTAAATAGGAAACAAGGAATAAACCTCTATTACTCTTCAAAAGAGTATAGAATTGAAGGAGTCTTTAAAATAAACTTGAAGCCCAAACCAAAATAGGAAACAAGGGATTAACATCTACTCTTTTTCAAAAGAGTATAGAATTGAAGGAGTCTTTTGAATGAACTTGAAACCCAATCCTCAAGTGGAAACAAGAGATAAACATCTACTCCTCATCAAAAGAGTATAGAATTGAAGTAGACTTTAGGATAAACTTGAAACCCAATCCTAAACCAGGACTCAAGGGATAAACCTCTACTCCTCTTAAAATGAGTATAGAATTGAGGTATACTTTTGAATGAACTTGAAACCCAATCCTAAATAGGAAACAAGAGATAAACATTTACTCCTCTTTAAAAGAGTATAGAACTGAAGTAGACTTTAGAATGAACTTGAAACCCAATCCTAAACAGAATGCAAGGAATAAACCTCTACACTTATTCAAGAGACAGGAGGCAATGTGAACTTGACAATATTTCTACTGAAGATGGAAAAAAGGAATAAATCGCAAATATAATTTCAGGGTTTAGTTGGACATGTGAGATGTATCAACTTGAAGTAGACATCAGAAAAAAGTAAAAACCGAATCCTGAACAAGAAATAAGGGATAATCTTATAATCATAATCTGTTTCATTCACAATCAATCTGTTAAGTCCCACACCTGATACACATTTGGACAATCATGTCTCTGTCGATCCATTAAGATTTTTCCGCAGTAGGTTGCCATTTCAGTCTATGATAAACAGGTTTCCAACAAAGGCTATAGATCCCGATCTGTTCTGTTATTTAACCCATAGCTGGAGTTTAGAAGGGATGAATACCTTTTTTACTTTCTAAGTGTATTTACGCATAAGTGAATCCAACGAATTCAACTGGAATTTGAACTTGGTTCTCCAGCTTCTCTTTCCGTGCCAATATTCATTATACCACGAAGCTCATCATTGTACCACAAAGCTCATAATGCCCAATAAATAATCAATTACCAATTAGTAACTGAGGCCTAAACAAAAGAAACATGTTTTAATTATTGACTGCAAGAGAAAATATAGCAACTTTTGGGAGCTTCGACACGAAGAAGCAATTACTGCAGTTTATTCAATGACAGAGATTGGTAAATAGATAATGAGCCTCTGTACCACCCCAACCGGCTGCCTCCCTTCCTCACTGATGACAACTAAATCCAACAAGTGCATTGCGGATCGGGCCTCGGATATTTCAACTGCATCCTCTATAGAGGAGTAAAATTCCTTTCAAATTACCAATTACAGCGTGAATTCTAGTGGAATCGGGTATGAGCAAGCAGCATTTGTTAATAGACGCCAGTATGAGTAAAACATTCTTTTTACCTATAGACTCAATGGCATCCAGCAACAAGGCCTCCAATCGACAAACTGGAGGTTTTGAGAAACATGGAATCACCTCTTCATTTCGGTTGTTTCAAGGTCCACCATGACCCTGGGTGGTAACACCTGTTAGGGTCCCAGCTATGGGTAAACAATGAATACATTTTTATATGAAAAATACCAACAATACATTTTATCTGTAGCTGGAGACACGATATTACGTTGAATAAATATTTAAGTTTAAGCCATAACATTGTATTCAATATATTCAGATTTTACGGCTGAATAACCCATATAGGTTGATAAAGATGCTAAACAAAATAAATCAGTCAACTAACCTAATGTTTTAAATATAAATGCTACTTTGACCTGAAGTGCTAGCACCTGTTTGGGCCCTAGTTATGGGCAAATAGTGACCCCCTCCAAACAGAAACAAAAATTATGAAAATATAAAAATATATTTTTATGATAAAAATACCAGCAATATATTTTGGATTCGCTGATGTTTGAAATATAAAATAATTTATTTTTATTTTATTCCCAGAAAAAATGATGATAACCAGTAAATTATGACTCTAAGCCTTGGGAATGTGCAGACGAAATTCAAATTCTACCCTAATCTGTCAGTTCATTGTTTTGTACTTCTGCCCTTGAGAAAGTCACAAATCCTTCTCTTCTGTTAGGTCCCTAGTTATAGGTAAATAGTAACCCCTCCCCAAACAGAAACAAAAAACTATAAAAATATAAAAATTCCAGCAATATATTTTGGATTCGCTGATGCTTGAAATATAAAACAATTTATTTTTATTTTATTCCTAGGAAAAATGATGATAACCAGTAAATTATGACTAAGCCTTGGGAATGCGCAGACGAAATTCAAATTCTACCCTAATCTGTCAGTTCATTGTTTTGGGAAAGTCACAAATCCCTCTCTTCTCTCCGAGGTAAGAATGAAATAGCAGCAGGTTTTGGATCTCCAGACTTATGTGGTGGCCAGTCTAGAAGAAAAACTTCTCTGAATTTAAGAAAGCAAAAGGAAACACCTCCACTATATTTCCTATGAAATTATGGATGTTTTGTGCGAGATAAAATAAAATAGAAACACGTGAAGAAACACAATCAGTTGTAATTTGAATGAAAATACTAATTTTTTAACACTCCAATTAAAAAATTGAAAAAATATTAATTACATTTTTCATCTATTATGGTAGAATAATTGCAATAATTAGTTCTAGTTCAACATTTGGCAGTTATGTGAAATTCATGTGAAAATATTAAAATATAAAAAATAAGATATTAAAATATTAAAATATAAAAAATAACATTAAAATATTAAAATATAAAATCTTAAAATATAAAATATTGAAATATGAAATATCAAAATATAAATATATAAAATATTGAAATAAAAAATATTATGATATAACATAAAATATTCTCATAAAATATTAAAATATATTATATTAAAATAAAAAATATTAAATATTAAAATAGGAAATAATAAAATAAAAATATTAAAATATAAAAATATGTAATATTAAAATATGAAATAATAAAATATATAATATTAAAACATAAAAATATTAAATATTAAAATATACAAGATTAAAATACTAAAAATCGCTGAAAGATTGCACCTCCTCACGTTAACTCTCACAACAGACCTCAAGTGGATTGAAAATATAGAATCCATAGCTAAATCTGCTGCTAAGAAGGTCAATTTTCTGTGTAGGGCAAGGAAGCTTTTCCCATCTGAAACAATCCTGCAAATATATAAATCTACCATCTGCTGTGCATTGAATACTGCTTCCATATCTGGTCGGGTCTCCTGCTATCCACCTAGGCGTCCATGACAAAATCCAACGGAGAATCTGTAATGTGATCAATCCCGACTTGGAAGCTCAGATATAGTTACTTTCTCTCTGGCGTAATGAGGCTTTCTTGTGTCTCTTCTACAAATACATTCATGGCTTCTGCTCTGATGAACTTAGCTTGGGGCTATATGATTATTAAGAAAAAAAAATTTCTATACTATTACAATGTAGTTATAAAGTGGGGGATCAGTTCTACATTACAATCAATATATAAACTGATCCCTCACTTTATGGCCAGATTCATTCGTCTCTTACCATCCGCCTGTGCATTGAATACTGCTGCCATATCTGGTCGGGTCTCCTGCTATCCACCTAGACTTCCTTGACAAAATCCAACAGAGAATCTGTAATGTGATCAATCCCGACTTGGAAGATCAGATATAGTTACTTTCTCTCTGGCGTAATGAGGCTTTCTTGTGTCTCTTCTACAAATACTTTCACGGCTTCTGCTCTGATGAACTTAGCTTGGGGCTATATGATTATTAAGAAAAAAAAATTTCTATACTATTACAATGTAGTTATAAAGTGGGGGATCAGTTCTACATTACAATCAATATATAAACTGATCCCTCACTTTATGGCCAGATTCATTCGTCTCTTACCATCCGCCTGTGCATTGAATACTGCTGCCATATTTGGTCGGGTCTCCTGCTATCCACCTAGACTTCCTTGACAAAATCCAACAGAGAATCTGTAATGTGATCAATCCCGACTTGGAAGCTCAGATACAGCTACTTTCTCTCCGGCGTAATGCGGCTTTCTTGTGTCTCTTCTATAAATACTTTCATGGCTTCTGCTCTGATGAACTTAGCTCACTGGTGCCCCCTATATATAAATTTATACGAGCCACAAGATTAGCAACTAGGTCACACCATTTTACTGTGAAACCAATAAAATGTAAATGCAAATTCTACTCCAGCAACTTCTTTTCTCGCACTTCCTGCCTGTGGAATTCCCTTCCATTTACTTGCTTGCTCGACAGCTACAATCTTCAAGAATTTAAATGTAAAGTCAATAGTCATCTCCTATCTCACTAACCTGCATCCTCTCTCATGCTCCTTTCTCTGTCCACTCCACTCTCATCAGTATTCTCAGCCTTCTCTTTCCCACTTCCTGACACCCCCTATAACCTGTCACTCTTTCTCATAACTTTCCTCTTATGTAACCCCCTGCACACCAGTGTCAGTAAAATGCTTTACTTGGAGTGATATGATTATAAAAAAATATTAATTATTAAAATATAAGATAACAAAATATAAAATATTAAAATATAAAATATTAAAATATAAAATATGTAATTTTAAAATACAAAATAAAAAAATATATGCTATTAAAGCATAAAAATATGAAATATTAAAATATACAATATTAAAATACTTAAAAATAAAATATTAAAATATAAGATAACAAAGTATCAAATATTAAAATTTAAGATATTAAAATATTGAAATATTGAAATATAAGATATTAAATTATTGAAATATAAAGTATTAAAATATTAAAATGTAAAACATTAAAATATTGCAATATAAAATTTTAAAATATTAAAATATACAATATTAAAATACTAAAATATGAAATATTAAAATATAAGATAACAAAATTTAAAATATTGAAATAAAAAATATTGAAATATTAAAATATTAAAATATAAATTATTAAAATGTGGTTCTACAGAAGAATGCTGCAAATCTCATGGATCGAGCATGTGAGCAATGATGAGGTCTTGGAAATGATGGAAACAAAAAGGAAATTAATACTGAGCATCAGGAAGAGACAGCTGAAGTTCCTGGGACACGCAATGAGGAAGGAGGGCTTGGAGAATCTGATACTCACAGGCCAGGTAGAGAGAAAAAGAGACAGAAGAAAGCAACAGATAACATATTTGAGGGTGCTAATCAGGTTGATGATAGAACGAGGATTGCATGGTGTAACAGAAGGCATGCTCAGGGCCACCAGGGATAGGGAAACGTGGAGAGCCATGATCGCCTACGTCCTGAAAGGACAGGGCACATAGAAGAAGAAGAAGAATATTAAAATATGAAATAATAAAATATATATTAAAACATAAAAATATATATATTAAAATATACGATATTAAAATAAAAAATATTAAACTATTAAATAGAAAACATTCAATGAGATAGAATTTTTCAGCACAAGTATAATTTAATTTGAAATTTATGGATTTATTTACATTATAAATATTTATTAGTAAGAACTGACTATATTTCAGAGATGTAATATTGAAACTAATGGATAAAAACTTTGCTTGAAGCAATGCAGCGAGTTCAATACCTGACCGCAGCAGATGTGAAGAGTTTAGTTAATAAAAGAAAATAATTGAAACTGAGCCATCCAGAAAAGGCATGGCATGTGGAACTAGAACAATCTACTCCATTGGACGAAATACAGGGTTCGGTTCAAAATTCTAACGTATATCACCTGAAGAAGGGCGAAACGACGTAAACCTGACAGTAATTCAGGCCAATAATATAAATGTATTTGCAAGGTTTTAGTTTTTCGGGAAAATTTGAATTAACCAACAAATAATGATTCTAAACATAGAATATGATATCTGGAAAAAAATAAAATCTCAATTGCATTTCAAATCATAAATGATGAAAATCGACCCCCCCCCCCCCACCAAAAAAACAAAAAACAAAAAAACTTTCTGACACACTGAAAGTCGAAAAAACTTATTACAATAAAAATAAAAAAAGTGAAAAAACACATTTAGGAAACATTAAAAAAAACTAGTTCATTTTAGACCTCAGGTCAACGCTTAAATCCAAAGTATTGTAGGATGTGCGTTGTGGTACAGTGGATATCGGCTCGGAACGAGAAACCGGGGAGCCGAGTTCGAATTCCAGTTCAATCCATTGCATTCACTTACGCACAAATACCCTTGGGAAAGGTATTAATCCGTCTCTTCCTTCCAGTTATGGGTTAAATAGCAGGACATATTGGGTTCTATAGTCAACCAGTCTACCGCAGAAAGCAATGGCAACCTACTGCAGTCAGTCATGTCTCGAAAAAGACATGATCGCCCAAGCGTGTTTCACTTAACTGACTGACTGATTTATTTATTAGTAAAAGAGTTGTGATATTGTGGCGGAACTTTGGATCCTGATTGGTCATCAAATCGCAAAATTCAAAATACGTCAGAGAACCGATTTTTCCACAGCTAAAGAAAAAAATCGTCTCTCTAAGCCACCTCACGTGACTGGATTCAATATTTAAGGATGGTCTCTAACCGGACTCAGCGGTCAGTCAGGGAAGGCGTTTTGCTGACACTTCAAATCTACCCGGATTAAGGTCATGTCGCACGTTGTTCCCTTTCTCTTTCTCCTTATCTCTCTCAACAATTACTGCTACAAACATTTTTTTACGAATTCTTGATACCTTCACTTTTTCATTGAACATTTCTACGAATTCTTGTTATTCCTTTTTATAATAAATTTCGATTTTAACATTCAAAATGTATATTTTATTATTCCACACTTCTACACTAATCCACACATTCCAACTGACAACCAACCTTCTGATGATGAAAAACCTTCTGATGATTATAACTCTGCATAAATCCTATAAGCTGTGGAGAGTTCGGTTAAGTGAGACAAGGCTGAAAACCACACGAGACGCCCATTTCTCACTATTCTTGCAGCATGGCACAACTACAGTAGTCAGCTGTTACGTAGAGTGTAGCAGGTCGAAAAAAGTTTACGAACCATTATTAAGAAGATTAGTCATTGAAGCTTAAACTAGTAACTGTAGTCTCAGCTGTGCATAGCACCAGGGTTAGGGTTAACAACTGTTTGATCTGAGGAAGGAGGTGAGTCGCCTGTTTCAATGTTTGGGCATATTCAGGCAAAAGTACACCATACCACCACTTGAGGACACCATACTCTATCGCAATACCACGTCGCACACCCTTACCATTAATGAAGGAGACAGAGAGAACTATTAGGGATTGGAAGAGATAGGGGTGATGGGCAGGATCGAAGAGCCGACAGAATAGTACTCCTCCATACAAGTGGTGCCAATGGACAACGGAAAGGTCAGAATAGGTGTTGACTTGACAAAACTAAACAGATGTCAAAAGAGAACTGTACATGTTACCGACAGTCGACTATGTACTAGCTCAATTAAATGGAGCCAAAGTCACGGCCCGGTTCACACTCCACCCACATCTATTGAACAGGTGAAGAGGCTCATCCCTTGTTTCCTGTTTAGGATGCGGTTTCCAGTTTTCTCTTTTCCAATCTTTTCACTTTTATTTTTTTTTCCAATTGGAGTAGATAGACTAAACTATCGCCCGGTTCACACTCCACCCACATCTATTGAACAGGTGAAGAGGCTCATCCCTTGTTTCCTGTTTAGGATGCGGTTCCCGGTTTTCTCTTTTCCAATCTTTTAACTTTTTTTTTTCCAATTGGAGTAGATAGACTAAACTATCGCCCGGTTCACACTCCACCCTCATCTATTGAACAGGTGAAGAGCCTCATCTCTTGTTTCCTGTTTAGGATGCGGTTCCCGGTTTTCTCTTTTCCAATCTTTTCACTTTTATTTTTTTTCCAATTGGAGTAGATAGACTAAACTATCGCGCGGTTCACACTCCACCTCATCTATTGAACAGGTGAAGAGGCTCATCCCTTGTTTCCTGTTTAGGATGCGGTTCCCGGTTTTCTCTTTTCCAATCTTTTAACTTTTTTTTTTTTTCCAATTGGAGTAGATAGACTAAACTATCGCCCGGTTCACACTCCACCCACGTCTACTGAACAGGTGAAGAGGCGCATCCCATGTTCCCTGTTTATGATGTGGTTTCCGGCTTTCTCTTTTCCATTCTTTTTACCCTTACGTAGCCCCCTGCGCATTAGTGGCGTTATCGCCTTGCTTGGGGTGATATGATTAAAAAAAAAAAAAAAAAAAAAATTAGACGCGAACAGTTTTTTTTAATCATATCACCCCGAGCAAGGCGGTAATGTCACTGATGTGCAGGGGGCTACGTAACAGTGAATACGAACTCTAACCTTAACCTCTTAATAATGTTTTTAATTGAACATTAACTTCTACAACTTATGTTAGTCTCTCTCTTTAATAAATTTCTATTTTAACATAAAAACTGTATATTTTATTATTCTGCTCTTCTACATTAATCCATAGATTCCAACCGACAACCAACCTTCTAATGATGAAAAACCTTCTGATGATTATCACTCGGCATAAATCCTATAAGCTGTGGGGAGTTCGGTTAAGTCTGACACAAGGCCGAATACAAGAAAAGAATTAACCAGCTCCCTACACTTCAATATAACAATGACGGAAATATTACTTAGAACAAGAGACCTGACGAAAAGTGATCCCTGCCCATTTCTCAAATGAAGACTTAGGAATATGGGGCCATCTGTCAAACGCATCTGAACGTATCAAAAGTATTAACGCATGCAAATTCAAAATGATGGGCACGTGCCGACTGATGCAGGTACATTTATGCAAGAATGAAACAAGGTGGAAAAAAGGGGGGTATATTTGCTATGCTTATTACCCGACTCCACACGCACACCCATATTGAGTTTAGTTTTTTGGAGTCTGCTTGCTTTTCCAAATCGTCTCCCATCGATCGATCTTGAAGAATTGGTCTTATGCTTTGACTGATTTCTGTTTGGAATAGAATGGCGGTGTGGGATTTGAGGAGGATGGAGAGGGAGAGGAGGAGGATGAGACGGACGAAGAAAAAGAAAAAGGAAACGCGACAAAAAATGAATAAAAAAGGCGCGTAAAGTAGCATGTAAAAGTAAATGACACAAAAAATGACAAAGAGCAGTAAGTATGGACCTGAGATAATTATATCACACACGGAAATATATATATATATATATAGTCAGTCAAGTGCCATACGTGATACACGCTTGGGCGATCATGTCTCGAAAGAGATATGACTGACTGGGCAGAAGATTATTCCGCATTAGGTAACCATTGCTTTCTGCGGTAGACTGGTTGCCAGCCAAGGCTATAGAACCCAATCTGTCCTATTATGAAACCCATAACTGGAAGGAAGAGACGGATTAATACCTTTCCCAAGAGTATTTGTGAATGCAATGAATATATACAGTACTGTGTAAAAAATAGGACAAGAACTATTTTATTTTTTATGAGGCATCAAAATAAAGTTTAAAATCACCCCTGTCCTAACACTTTTGCACACTACCGGTAGTGTGCAAAAGTAATAGGACAGGGGTGATTTTCCTAAAAACCTCCCTGAAATTCAAATACAGGGTGAAAAGCCAAGTAAATTGCTAATAAATATTGATTATTTAAAACAAGATGTAAAAGCAATGTGTTAAAAATTTATATTTAATTTTTCCTATTTTTTATTAAAGAAGTTATTTTGAAACTACTCATTATTCTATCATCCTTGGATATGACTGACTTTTTTCTTATTCCCCCTCTCGAATTGAGCTGTAAATAGTGTCAACATAGTTTAAAGGTTCCTTTTTTAACTTTATTTTGATAATAGTTAGCTGTCTGACCTCGAGTAGCTCTTTATTTTTGAATTTGGCAAATAATGTATTTTTTAAGCAGTCCCCAATGCCAAAGGTAGCAGAGCTAGTAATTGCTTTAATAAAATATTAATGTTATTAAATTGTTTATTTTCTGTCAATATGCCTTATAAAAGATAAAATAGTTCTTATCCTAATACTTTTTCACAGTACTGTATATATATATATATATAAAGTATTGTAGCGTAGTTCCTTGAACGTCGGGAGTTACCAGTCTAGCGTAGAGAACTGGTTAATATTTATTTGATTCGGCCTTGTGTCATGCGTAACCGAATTCCCTACAGCTTACGGGATTTATGCAGAATTATAATCATCAGGTCTTCATCATCAGAAGGTTGGTTGTCATTTGGAATGTGTGGCTTAGTGTAGAAGTGTAAAATAATAAAAATATATATTTTGAATGTTAAAATAGATATTTATTAAAAGGAGGAATAACATAAGTTGTAGAAGTTAATGTTCAATTAGAAACATTATTGTGAAGTTAAGAGTAGAGTTCGTACAAAATGTTTTAGTAGTAATTGTTGAAATAGATAAAGAGAAAGAGAAAGAGAAAGAGGACAATGTCCGAGTTGACCTGAAGCTTCTCTAGTTACAGTTTAGCGGTGACTCTCACTACTCCCATCTCTCTTGACTGACTCTGAGGTCATTTATATAGTCCTTTTGAATTTTGTACTGGATCGCTAAGTCCTTTTAAGTCTTACAATTCACTCCCATTGGTCAAAATCATTTTAACACCTACTTGTGAAATCTGGTTTTGAGTTTTGCGTTAAACAGATGGTCAATCCTTTTTCTATTTGGGAAAACCAGGATTTCACACGTCTTTGTGAATTTTTGTAAAAGTGAAGAAAGCTGATTTTAATTAATTTCTTATTAACAGATTAACAGATTAACAGATTAATAGATTAACAGATTCCGGCTTCGAAGTTTATTAGCGTGCTGAATGTTGTTTCTTAAGAGTATAGGATTTGTTGGTGGTTAATTCCTTAAATTCCACAATATTAAAGAAACAATATTCATCAAGTAAAAACAGGGATCACTCACAAAGATATCAAAGTATCAAACTTAATAAAGACAAATAAAAAAAAAGAGGAAAACAGCAGCAGGAAAAGCAAATGACCCTGAAGAGTGAATGCATCACAATTATGACTTCCCGAAACATCCAAGTTGGCATGAAATAACATTGGTAAGCTAAGTAAAAAAAACCTCTCTACTTTCTATCTATCTATCTATCTATCTATCTATCTATCTATCTATCTATCTATCTCATCTCAGCCTGTTCATATCTATCTATCTATCTATCTATCTATCTATCATCTATCTATCTATCTATCTATCTCAGCCTGTTCATATCTATCTATCTATCTATCTATCTATCTATCTATCTATCTATCTCAGCCTGTTCATATCTATTTATCTATCTATCTATCTATCTATCTATCTATCTATCTATCTATCTCAGCCTGTTCATATCTATCTATCATCTATCTATCTATCTATCTATCTATCTATCTATCTATCTATCTCAGCCTGTTCATATCTATCTATCTATCTATCTATCTATCTATCTATCTATCTATCTATCTCAGCCTGTTCATTATCTATCTATCTATCTATCTATCTATCTATCTATCTATCTATCTATCTATCGCTGTTTTCTTCCTATCTATCTATCTATCTATCTATCTATCTATCTATCTATCTATCTATCTATCTATCTATATGATTAGGCAAAATAGGTAGTATGTGTTGTCTTCCCTCTACCAATATGGAATCGGCTACTGCTCAACACCTAGTAGAGAATATAGCCTGTGCGAAGTTGCGTCGGAAAGAGTGGTCCAAAGTTTTACAAGTGGCTGGTTCCAATAATCAATTAAAGATTTTGGAAGTAGTTTGCATATCCTTACGAAAGCCTTCTCTTTGCCGGCAGAAGGATTTTGTTAAGTCTCTTTATTTGTTGGGGGATATTTTATTTTAAATATCCCTCGATAGTTATTTACACGTCATTTCTTTCTCCTCCCCTCTTTATATATATATATATATATATATATATATATATATATATATACTTATTAATGATTTACTTGTTAAATTTATTTGTTACTACTACATCTAAAACAATAAAAGACTTAATCATTGCTAAAGAAAAAATAAAACTAAAAGTTGAAATGGGAATTTACCCGATCACCTGTAATAATTGTTACACTAATTCTTAGAAGAGACCTCAAGGGATATAATTCAAAGATTATATGAACACAAAAGGGACATTTTACAGAACAACATATTAAATACATTAGTTATTCACCGAGACTGACCACGATTTTGATATCAAAAATGCTATTCTGATCAAACAATTTACTAAGACGAAAGTGTTTAAGTGACTTACAGAAAATTTACGCCCCTGTCTCTAACAACATTTTACCATTCCTGGCATATCTTCTAATATCAAAGAGTTGGATACCAAATGACAAAAGTGGTAAAAATGAAAAGAAAAAATACTCTAAATGATATGGAAAAGAATTTATATTAAAAAAACTCAGAACATAAAGTTCCCAACATGCCTTGTTTGTACGCATCTATAGTTGTACCAACATAACAGATATAGTCCAATGATATTCTGAAGGGTGAGAGGGGCGAGGCGGATCGCACAAAAACTTTTGGCCGCTTTTTCAGATAGATAGATAGATAGATAGATAGATATACAACCGGCCATACTTATTATTTAAAAATAAATGATGTATTTCATACTATTTTTTTAGTATTTATTGTCAATTGCAAATAAAAAATAGAATTGTTATTTTGTTAATATTTAACAATAACATGTGCATCAAATGAATTCATGAATATTTAATAATTACCGATATTGCAGTTTCATCAAAGAAAGAATGAAAAAAGTTTAGAGTCATTCGGACGAGTTCATCTTTGCTTCCATGTCTTGTAAAATTTTGCAAAGTAATAATAGCAAAAGAACCATTCTATTTTAATTTAGAATTATCCACTTGACAATAAATACTAAAAAATAGTATGAAATACATCATTTCTTTTAAAAACACTGGGGTGACCTAATAATTATGATTGGTAGTAGAGAGAGAGAGAGAGAATATATATATATATATATATATATATAGAGAGAGAGAGAGAGAGAGAGAGACAGACACACACACACACAGACGGACAGAGAGACATGGACAGACAAATAGATAATATATACAAACAATCGCGAGCAAACACCCAGAAAACACGCACACAAGCACACACACACACACACACACACACACACACACACACACACACACACATATATATATATATATATATATATTATAATCATATCGCCCCAAGAATAGCATTTTATTGCCACTGCTTTGCAGAGGGTTACACAGGAGGAAAGTTATGAGAAAGAGTGACGGGTTATAGGGGTGTCAGAAGGTGGGTTAGGGAAGGATGAGAATACTGATGAGAGTGGTGTGGACGGAGAAAGGAGCATGAGAGAGATACGAGTTGACTATTGACTTTACATTTAAATTCTTGGAGATTGTAGCTGTCGGGAAAGCATGGAAATGTATATATATATATATATAGTGAGAGAGAGTTGGGGGAGATAAAGTTAGAGAGAAGAAATGTGTGTGTATGTGTTCGTGTGTGTGTAAGAGAGAGAGAGAGAGAGAGAGAGAGAGAGAGAGAGAGAGAATGATTTCTTTCCAATTTTGAAGAATTAGTGCTTAAAAAGCAGATTTTTGGGAAGAGATTATTTAATAACTTACAATTCAAGCCACAGACCAGGACAGAATCATTTTCTTTTCGAGAGACTAAATTTTATAGAATTATTTTTCATCAGTCTGTGGACTAGAGGCATAAAAGAATGACTCACAGTCCCAGAGGATGAGATGGATGGAAGCAATATACAAAACGAGGCCAAACAATCTCTCGGACAACTTAAGCGTCTACATTTAGTGGACTTTCTTTATCTACTGGGTGATTGAAAAGTAACTCCCCATTTTAAAATACTTATGATTTATTCATTAACTATAATTTCTACAAGAAATTGATGTAAGAGGAAAGCGTTTAGCTTGAGGTTTTATTTAAAATTCATTATTTGCACCAGATTTTGCTTCCAGCTGCTCTAGTCGCTAAGGATTCGCGTCAACTGATTTCACCAGGAACTTGTACCGGAATTCTGGATCCTGATTGGTCATCAACTTGCTAAATTCAAAATACGCATGAGAAACTGTTTTTCCATAGCTAAAGAAAAAATCGTTTCTGTGCCACCCCACGTGACTGGTTTGAATATTTAACGATGGTCTCCAACCGGTCACGATCAGTTCAGAGCAGGCGGTTTGCTGCCACACATCTAAGATATAACTCTCAACTTCAAGTGACCCGGATATTGCTCTCTTTCACTCTCTTTCTCCTTATCTATCTCAACAATTACTGCTACAAACAACTTTGTCATTGAACACGAACTATACTCATAACGTTCTCAATGAACATTAATTTCTCTTGTTATTTCTTCTTAAAATAAATTTCTATTTTAAACATTCAAAATGTATATCTTATTATTTCACTCTTCTGCACGAATTCTATATATTCCAACCGGCCAACAACCAATCTTCTGATGAAAACCCTTCTGATGAATATTATAACTCAACATAAAACTTGTAAGTTGTAGGGAGTTTAAAGTCTTACACAAGGCCGAACAAAAGAAACATTAACCAGCTCCCTACACTTTAGTGGTGACTCAGACGTGATTTGATGACCAATCAGGATCCAGAGTTCTGCAACAAACTCTTGAGGTACGGAAGACATAACTTCTTGTATTCGCACTTCAAATTTTCCAACGACTTGGTTCGATATAGTAGATTCCTTTTACTAAACCCATATAGTTCGATATAGTTGGTTTCTTTTACCAACCCCAAAGAAAACGTCACAGGGTAGATCAGGATTTCTGTCTGGTCACTCAGACCTAAAATAAGGAGTTACTTTTAAATCAGCTTGTCCATACAAAGCAGTCCGACTGGAACTAGTCTACTAAAACTTTCAAACGGATCACACGATTACATCAATGAGATTTACTGTTTAAATATTGTCTTGGGTGATCGGTAAACCTAATATCTATCTATCTATCTATCTATCTATCTATCTATCTATCTATCTATCTATTTATCTATCTATCTATCTATTTCAGTCAGTTCATATCTATCTATCTATCTATCTATCTATCTATCTATCTATCTATCTATCTATCTACTAGCAGTATAGCCCGGCGTTGCTCGGGTGTAATGAAAGCTTTAAAACTAATCCATGGTTCTGGAGTTCAGACTCCTTGGACATTGACACGAAAGACTAAAAAGCAATAGTTGTTTCCAGTTAAAGCGAAACTGTAGACTGAAAAAAAAATGAATGGATGTTTAGTCAAATTTTCATTTCCTGGTATCGATATCAAATAAGTTTTTTCGTCGTAAACTGAATTCTGAAGGTTATTTAATTCCTCTGAGTAAATGGTATCATTGCTGAGACTAAGAACTACAATTATACCTACTTAGAGCCAAACTCGAAGCAAAAACAAAAGGACTGAAAAAAAAATACAGACAGACAGGCAGATGAACAAACACACACACACACACACACACACACACACACACACACACACACACACACACATCTTGCCTTATATATATATATATATATATATATATATTATCGATGTTTTGCACTATTGTAAGAACTGCAACCTTGAAACTTCTGAATATCGTTTCTTATGTCCTTGTCTATGAGTGTATCAAATTTGATTAAAATCGGACCACTCCTTCTATAATCCGATTTTATCGATTATCGATTTTCGATATTTATCGGGGGTACCTCGACACAAAACCTAGCTAAGAACACTCGCAGGCGCTTATAGTACAATTGTGTAAATTTTCATGAAAATCGGTTCAGCCGTTTCGGAGTCTATAGGTAACTGACACACACACACACACACACAGAGACAAAGTTCCATTTATAAATAAGTTTAGATCTATCTATCTATCTATCTATCTATCTATCTATCTATCTATCTATCTACAGAGATAGCTCGGCTATTAGTGTGTGTTTACATTGTGTATATAACACGCTACAATCCACCTACCTCCAACGAGCGTCCATAGATTAGAGGTTAGAATCGCTGACAGATGTCAGTTCGGTTGGCTTTGAATCTTGGCTAGAGGCAATAGGATGTCTAACCGTATTGATGAGCTGTGATACAGGGCTGTTTAGTTGTAGGCGGCCTCCAATATTAATACATTAAATCAAAACAATCCACACTTAATAAAAATCACCTTTAAATCTGATCATAACACATTGCATTGCATTTAAATATATAGTTCTGTTAACATTTCGAGCTCTCACACGGTGTGGCGTCATAGAACCGCATTACAAATTTACGAACTGCATTTGCTATTTGATAACCGTTGTCGTTGCTTAGCAGAGTTTTATGTCAACACAAGATAAAATCGTCTTTGATAGTGGATGTTTTTATATTAACGTCCTTGCAATCTCTCTGAAGATTGCTCATGTGAGCCGAAAGCTTAGAACTAATTTAATAAAAAATTATCCAAATATTGGAGAACTTTTGTCTTTATTTTCACCTGAAATTAAAGCCAAAATAGGATGTTTAGAACGGTTCATGATTAAACATTATAGATATTTTTTGTCGCTTATATTTAACAGGATATGTTTAGAAAATTATCTGCTGCCTCAATACACTATATATATATATATGTATATATATATATATACTAGCAGTATAGCCCGGCGTTGCTCGGGTGTAATGAAAGCTTTTATATATATATTATCGATTTTTTGCATAATTGTAAGAACTGCAACCTTGAAACTTCTGAATATCGTTTCTTATGTCTTTGTCTATGAGTGTATCGAATTTGATTAAAATCGATAAGCCATCTATAAGCCGATTTTTTCGATTATCGATTTTGGATATTTATCGGGGGTGCCTCGATACAAAACCTAGCTAAGAACACTCGCAGACGCTTATAGTACAATTGCGTAAATTTTTAAGAAAATTGGTTTCAGCCGTTTCGGAGTCTATAGGTAACGGACGGACACACACACAAACACACACATACACACACACATACACCCCCCCACACAAAATTCCATTTATAAATAAGTTTAGATAGGATGCGATGGGTAATTTGTCGCCATTTTATATTTTTGATTTATCGCATAAACGTTTGTTTTTGACCTTGTCGACTACAGTGTGTAGTAGCGTCAGTTGGGCACCGTCTGTGAGAACAATAAAACCAAGATGAAATTTGGAAACAGAATGCGGTACTGTTTTGTCATTCCAGTCAACATCATTGATCAATGCGAAATTTTTCTTTTATAGATCGTGTCAATCTTGAAGATGTGCATTTTCACGTAAGCTTTTATTTAAGGGAAAATGAATGCATTGTACTCATGCTGGTCTTTGTACAAGTGTGTTTTTAGAGGAGGGAAGATTGTGTCGTGTCCTTCTATCAGATCGATATCTCTTGGCTGCGTAGAAAATGTTGACTTTCACTTAGGCATATGCATGAAGATATTTAAGGCGAAAATGAATTTATTGGATTTCGGAGGGTGTTCAAGGCCGTTTCCTGATGAAGAGAAGATTGTGATCTTGACTTGCACATGAACTAATCCCATATTAAAAAGAGTCTTGTGTTTAATGACGTTTTGAATATACATGCCTTTTTGTTTGTTTTTCAATGTTATGTTCCTTCTAACACCTCTCTCTCTCTCTCTCTCTCTCTCTATATATATATATATATATATATATATATATATATATATTTAGACATGTCAGATTAATAAATTGCAAACATTGTGTCTTAATAAAGTCTGTTCATACTCATGGATAATCTTTCGCGTATTATAATTGAAAGATGTCAGAAATGAGCTGTAATTTTGACAGATGTTATTATCATTCATTTCTCAACATTCCAAGTACTTTCAATCTTTTTCTGAACTCATCTCCAGGAGTGTGTATTATGCTAATAAAAAATAACCGCAAAACTGTGTTTCTAAAAAAAATTCTATTTTAGATAATTTTTACGTTCTAATGAACGCCAAGCAATTTGTCAACCGTTATATTTGAAGCAGAAAAAATTAACAGGACACATGGCCCTGTGTGTACAGACGTTGGTTAGTTCCTGTGACTTGACCCAAAGAGTTGCGAGTTCAATACCAGGCTACAGCAGTGGTGAACAAGTAACTTGCAGATAACTCATGACTTCCAATCTAGGAATTACTACTACGTATGGAATGAAGATCATATACCACAGTTATTGTAATAAAGGGTTCGGTTCGGAATTCCTAGCACCTGAAGAAGGCCGGAGCGTACAACGGCCGAAACATCGTACAAATGACAACAAAGATGAGGACAATAGTCCGAATAATGTGAATACTGTAAATAAAAATTAATATTATATTTAATATGGCATTATTTATTACTAGCAGTATAGCCCGGCGTTGCTGGGGTGCAATGAAAGTTTTAAAACGAATCTATGGTCCTGGAGCTCAGACTTTTTGGACGTTGGCACGAAAGACTAAAGTGTTTCCAGTTAAAGCGAAACCGTAGACCGAAAGAAAAATGAATGGATGTAAGTCAAATTTTGATTTCCTGGTATCGATATAAAATTTTCTGCACTATTGTAAGAACTGCAACCTTGAAACTTTTGAATATCGTTTCTTATGTCTTTGTCTATGGGTGTTTCAAATTTGATTAAAATCAGACCATTCTTTCTATAACCCGATTTTGTCGATTATCGATTTTCGATATTTATCAGGGATACCTTGACACAAAACCTAGCTAAGAACATTCGCAGACGCTTATAGTACAACTGTGTAAATTTTCAAGAAAATCGGTTCAGCCGTTTCGGAGTCTATAGGTAACGGACACACACACACACACACAGAGACAAAGTTCCATTTATAAATAAGTTTAGATTAGGGGCTTAGAAGAATCCATTAATTAAAAACAATGGAATCCTGTAATAATCGTTCCAGATTTTTTTGAAGTGTCACAAATCACTTGAAGTGGTTCTTGTGGATATCAGGTCTTCAGGAATGTTGTTAATGACGTTGTAATTGCTTTCCCCAATCACTTTAATTCGAAATAATTAGAAACCTGTTAGTAAAACAAGTCGGTTGACATTGCTAGACAATGTTTATTCGTGTTTATTGTTAATGTCTCAGTGGAAACAAACAAGGCCGAGGGAGAGAGAAGACAGAAAAGGCAAGTGTGACGAGAAAGTAGTGAACAGATCAAATAAAATCGAAATCGTTCATTTAAAATCTGTTCTCTGCTACGTGTATTTATACAACAAATGAAGCGGACAGACTGAAAATTAGTCGAACGCAATTAAAAATGTGCTTAAACTATTTCAATAGCAATTTCTATTAGTCGTAAGCTCACTATGGGATGTGCGTTTTGGTGAGGGTATATCGGCTTGGAACGAGAAATTGGAGAGCCGATTTCTAATTTCTGTCGAATTCGTTGCATTCACTTACGCGCAAATACACTTGGGAAAGGTATTAATCCATCTCTTCCCTTCAGTTATGGGTTAAATAACAAAACAGACTTGGTTCTATAGCCTTGCCTAGCAACCAGTCTACTGCAGAAATATTGCAACATATTGCGGGATAATCTTCTGCCCAGTCATGTCTCTTTCGAGACATGATCACCCAAAGTATGTCTCATGTATGGCACTTAGGTGACTGAATAGTTTGGAAGCATAATTAAAGCTTCTACTAGTCAGAAAGTGGGGGGCCGGTTTTCTATTGGCATGAAATAATAAACTGATCCCTCATTAATTAGTATTTAATAATATAATCCACCTCTTCTTCCTACTGCTATGGATTGAATAGTAGGACAAATTGGGTTTTATAGCCTTGGCTGGAAACCAGCCTACATCAGAAAATAAAGACAACCTATTGCGGGATAATCTTCTGCCCAGTCAGTCATGTCTCTTTCGAGACATGATCGCCCAAGCGTGTATCACGTATGGCACTTAACTAACTGAAGCTCATTATGTGCGTTGTGGAGCAACGGATATCAGCTCGGAACGAGAAATCGAGAGCCGAAGTTAGAATTCCAGTTAAATTCATTGCATTCACTTACGCGAAAAATTATAAAAGTATAAATCCCTCCAGCTATGGATTAAATAGCAGGACAGATTGAGTTCTATAACCAGTTTTGGTAACCAGTCTATCGAAGAAAGTAATGGCAACCTACTGCGGGAAGGTCTTTTGTTCAGTCAGTTATGCCACATTCGAGACATGATCGCCCAACTAAGTCACTTAACTGAAGCTCATTATATAGAGCGTTTGCAAAATGGAGGAAATTTTGAATTTAGTGCTTCGTCTTTCTTCTTTTATGTGATGCGTCCTTTCAAGATGTAGACGATTATAGCCCTCCATATCTTCTATCCAGTTTAGCTCTTCAACCTTTTTCTCCAGGCCAGTCAGTCAGTTTATTGTCATACGTGATACACGCTTGGGCGATCACTTCTCGAAAAAGCCATGACTGACTGAGTAGATTTTCCCGCAGTAGGTTGCCATTACTTTCTGCAGTAGACTGGTTGCCAACCAAAGCTATAGAACCCAATCTGTCGTGCTATTTAATCCAAAGCCTTTCCAAAGGTATTTGTGCGTAATTGAATGCAACGAATTCAACTGGATTTCGAACTCGACTCTCCGATTTCTCGCTCCGAGCCGATATCTACTGCACCGAAATGAACATCCTTAGTTATCTCTCCGAAACCCTGTTCTGTCATCTACTTGCATAAGCCCCTCAAGAAGGTCTTACGTTACTGTCCCCTGTATCTTTTCCCCTCTATCTGTCCAGGGAGTATCAGATTCCCCAAGCTCTCCTTCCTCATTAAACTGCGTCTAGAGATTATATGCAAAAGAGGCATTGTCAAATATTTTGTGTAAGATTCATAGATACGTGTTATCCAATGAAACAATTTGTACTTTTATGTATAGCGAATAAGCATGAAAACAATTAACTCCCAATTTTCAATTTCAGATTGATATTTACTATTTTTTCAGTAATTATAGCAATTTGCAGTGTGAAGAGATTATTTGCAAGAACTAGAATTTAGTATTCAGTCAGTTAAGTGCCATACGTGATATACGCTTGGGCGATCATGTCTCGAAAGAGACATGACTGACTGGGCAGAAGATTATCCCGCAGTAGGTTGTCATTGCTTTCTGCGGTAGACTGGTTGCCGACCAAGGCTATAGAACCCAATCTGTCCTGTTATTTGACTCATAGGTAAAGGGAAAAGAAATGTATTATATTATTATGTAGTAATTAGTGGAGGATCGGTTTCCTATTGTTATGAAGTAATAAACTGATCCCCCACTTTATGACCAATATAAGCCTTAATCATTATTCTAACTATTATATTCAGTCAGTCAGTTAAGTGCCATACGTGATACACGCTTGGGAGATCATGTCTCGGAAGAGACATGACTGACTGGGCAGAAGATTATCCCGCAGTAGGTTGCCATTGCTTTCTGCGGTAGACAGGTTGCCGACAAAGGCTATAGAACCCAATCTGTCCTGTTATTTAATCCATAACTGGAAGGAATAGACGGATTAATACCTTTCCCAAGGGTATGTGTGCGTAAGCGAATGCAAGAAATTCAACTGGAATTCGAACTCGGCTCTCCGATTTCTCGTTCCGAGTCGATATCCACTGCACCACAACGCACATCCGCGAATTTAGTATGATGGGTCGTAAAAAGAACTAACAATGAATGAAAAGAACTATATAATCAAAGAAATTAGCAAAGGAAATTCTTCGATTTACATTTCTAGGGATTTGAAAAGGGATCATCGAACAATCAAGAAAATATGTCAAATGAGAATTTAACCAAGGAAAGAAAAGTCTCTGGCTGAATTCAGGAATTTAACAAAACGAAAAAAAAAAAAAACATAAGGAAAGAAGATTGCAGTGGGCAGAAAAAAAAGACCTGAAAACTGTTTCAGTAAAGTGCTTTTTACAGACGAATCAAGGACCACCCTCGATGGGCCGGATGGATGGGCTTGAGGATCGGTTTGCCGGCAACCTGATTCAAGGAAATTTTTTAAGCACCAACAAGGTGGCGGTGGGTCCATGATATGGGCCGGGATTATTAGTAATGAGCTCGTGGGTCTGTTTAAAGTGAAAGGCGGGGTTAAAATGAATTCCAAAAGTTACTGTGATTTTCTAGAGCAATGTATCTTTGAATGACTTTGATAACCAGTCTTTAACCAAGTGTAGATCTATGATCTTTATGCAAGACAACACACCAAGTCATGCATCAAAATTTACTAAATCCTGGTTGAAAGAAAAGGGATTTGTTGAAGATTCTCTTATAAACTGGCCTTCAAATAGCTGTGACTTGCATCCCATTGAGAATCTGTGGAGCATCCTTGAGAGATATCTATTCTAATGGAAGGCAATTCAACAGCAAGTGTGACCCTCTGGGAGGCGGTTAAAGTTGCTGCAAACAACCTACCAGTCACTAAAATTGCAAATCTAGCATCAGATGTTGACAATAGGCTGTTAAGAGTTATTGAAAATAAAGGAGCATTTGTGCAATCAATTTTAAGAGGTTTTTATTTTTTGTTAAAATATTTTTTATTTTTAAAATAAAATGTTTTTTATGTTTTTCCTTTAAGAAATTGATGAATTTGTTCTAAAATCTTTTCAGATTTTTTTACATTAGTTTTACAAGGTATAAGAATGTAAAAGTATCAAAATAAATAGTCGCAAATAAACTACTGACAGTCAAATTAGTCGGTTTTGTTAACTTAGTAAAATATTTTCCAACCAAAAACAATAGTTTTCTTTATCACTATATATCTAAGTTAATAATATTGAGTAGAATCTAAACAACATCAAAATAGGACTTTTAACATTAAAGATGCAACTCTTTATACCAATTCATAACTTACATATAATCTCTAGACGCAGTTTACATGTCTCAGAAACTTCAACTGTCTCTTCATGATGTTAAGTATAAGTTTCCTATTCGTTTGCATCCTCTCCTTGTTGCTCCCGTGTTCTGTCCATGACATTTTTTTTTTTAATCATATCACCCCGAACAAGGCGGTAATGCCACTGATGTGCAGGGGGCTACATAAGAGTGAGAAGATTGGAAAAGAGAAAACCGGAAACCACATTCTAAACAGGAAACAAGGGATGAGCCTCTTCACCTGTTCAATAGATGTGGATGGAGTGTGAACCGGGTGATAGTTTAGTCTATCTACTCCAATTAGTTTAGTCTATCTACATCCTCAGCATCCTTCTGTAGAACCACATTTCTGTTTCTTTGAGTCCCTCCTTCATCTTTTGATGAGATTGTCCAGAATTCGTTGCGATATAGGAGGACAGATATCACTTAATAATCCAGTACTCCTTATTGAAGTAAATGTGGGTTGGCCAGAAAGTTCTGACTTATTTAGTAAGCGCAAAGAAAACAGTAATATTTTATGGAACAACACCAATGTTTATTCTTCAAAATAAAGTCCATCATTATCGACGATCTTCTGTCAATGATCAGTCCGCAGACGAACCTGTCCCAGATACAATTCTGCTGGCTTTGAATCAAGCGTCCTTCATTTTACCGAAAGTGTTGAACCGCTAGACGCGGAGAAAGTGGGCCATTGAGCAGGATAGGCCATAGTCACCCCGAGCAGCATATTGACTGAATGGTGGGTGCGGAAGAATATCAACACCGTCCATCTGTTTGAATCTAGCAGTGTTGGACCTCTCATTGTCTTGCTGAAACAAAGCCCGACCTTAACCCTCTAGGGCCATTCGTATCATATTTGATACAGTATTTCCCTATAAAGAAACATTTGGTATTTACCTATAAGGAAACATTTGGTATTCATTGACTGAGCAGTCCGTACTGCTTTCATTTGAAATTTATAAAATATTTCTCTTAAAAAATTTTTCAGGAAAATATTTCTTTCAAGGCTTGTTTTCATACTGTATCAAATATGATACGAATGGCCCTAGAGGCTTAATAATATAATATGATTAAGGCTTCTACTTGTCATAAAGTGGGGGATCAGTTCTATATTGTAATGAAGTAATAAACAGATCCCCCGCTAATTACTACTTAACCCTCTAGGGCCATTCGTATCATATTTGATACAGTATTTCCCTATAAGGAAACATTTGGTATTTCCCTATAAGGAAACATTTGATATTCATTGACTGAGCAGTCAGTACTGCTTTCATTTGAAATTTATAAAATATTTCTCTTAAAAAATTTTTCAGGAAAATATTTCTTTCAAGGCTTGTTTTCATACTGTATCAAATATGATACGAATGGCCCTAGAGGCTTAATAATATAATATGATTAAGGCTTCTACTTGTCATAAAGTGGGGGATCAGTTCTATATTGTTATGAAGTAATAAACAGATCCCCCACTAATATGATACGAATGGCCCTAGAGGGTTAATACACCAAAGCGAGATAATCCCTCTTTAGTTTGTCGTACACATAGCCTAGCTGTTCTTTGAACATTTCACCCCAAGCAAGGCATTCCACTGCAACTATTGCACAGGGGGTTACATATGGAAAAGTGACGAGAAAGAGTGGTTAGTAATAGGAAAAAGCGGGAGGAGGGTGATAGATGGATGAGGATACCAAGGATGAGGGTTGAGTAGATGGGAAGAGTGTTTGAGAGAATGGATGCAAGTTAGTTTGATAAGAGGTGTCTATTGACCTTACATTTAAATTCCTGGAGATTGTAGCTGTCGGGGAAGCAAGTATATGGATAGGATTTCCACAGGCGGGAAGTGCGAGAAAAGAAGCTGTTAGAGTAGAAATTGCGGTTACATTTTATCTGTTTCACTGTAAAAGAGTGGGGCTTAGTTGCTAATCTAGTAGCTCGTGCAAATTCATACCTAGGGGAGCACAAGTGATCTAAGTTCATCGGCGCAGAAGCCGTGAAAGTATTTATAGAAGAGGCACAGGGAAGCCACATCACGCCGGTGAGAGTGACTGCAACCGGGCTGCCAAGTCGGCTTCGATCGCATTACAGATTATCCGTTGTATTTTGTCAAGAACCCCGAGGAGAATAGCAGCGACACCCGACCAGATGTGGCAGCAGTATTCAATACACAGGCGGATGGTAGATTTATAGATGTGCAGGATAGACTCAGGTGGAAAAGATTTCCGGGCCCTGCACAGAGAACCGTCTTTCATAGCAGCGGATTCAGCAATGTATTCGATATAGTCATTCCACTTGAGGTCCGCTGAGAGTGTGAGGCCAAGAAGACGGAATGTTTTATTCTCAGGGAGGCAAGCCTGTCCCATGCTAATGTGAAGTATGATGGTTAATTAATAGCAGTTTCGTTTTGGAAGCATTAAAATTTACGAGCCATTTCTTACTCCAGTCCACCACGGATTGTAGGTCTTTCTCAAGCTCGGCAGCGAGGTTCGCTTTGTCGCCCACACCAGATTTTTGATCGAGGCGAGAGTAAACCGTGGTGTCATCGTCGTACATGCCTACTTGGAATCTTATAGCATCAGGGAGATCATTAATGTAGATCAGAAAGAGCGTAGGACCGAGGATAGAGTTTGGTAATACAAATCTGCGATGATGATGCGACCGTGTGAAAAAAGCATGAAATGCAGTACTCCTTGGAAATTTCACCAGACGGAGATCGAGATTTGTGTTCTTTCTGCTTTCGTGTGGACCTTTTGGCCAACCTAGTGTATTGTATTATTGACTACTAGCAGTACAGCCCGGCGTTGCTCGGGTGTAATGAAAGCTTTAAAACTAATCCATGGTCCTGAAGCTAAGACTCAGCCTAAAGAATATATGAAATAATAAAATAATTGCGACAATTTACCAATCGCACCTAATATATATATATATATATATATATATATATATATATATATATATATATATATATATATATATACTAACAGTATAGCCCGGCGTTGCTCGGGTGTAATGAAAGCTTTAAAACTAATCCATAATCCTGGAGCTCAGACTCTTTGGACGTTGGCACGAAAGACTAAAAAGCAATAGTTGTTTCCAGTTAAAGCGAAACCGTAGACTGGAAAAAAAGTGAATGGATGTAAGTCAAATTTTGATTTCCTGGTATCGATATCAAATAAGTTTTTTTCGTCGTAAACTGAATTTTGAAGGTTAAATAAGTCCTCTGAGTAAATGGTATCATGGCTGAGACTAAGAACTACAATTATGCTTACTTAGAGCCAAACCAGAAGCAAAAACTAAACTAAAAGGGCTGAAATAAAATACAGTCGTACAGGCAGATAAACAGACACACACACAAACAACTTGCCTTTTATATATATTCAATTTTATGCACTATTGTAAGAACTGCAACCTTGAAACTTCTGAATATCGTTTCTTATGTCTTTGTCTATGAGTGTGTCAAATTTGATTAAAATCGGACCACTCCTTCTATAACCCGATGTTTTCGATTATCGATTTTCGATATTTATCGGGGCTAACTCAACACAAAACCTAGCTAAGAACACTCGCAGACGCTTATAGTACAACTGTGTAAATTGTCATGAAAATCGGTTCAGCCGTTTCGGAGTCTATAGGTAACGGACGGACACACACACACACATACACACACAAAGTTTCATTTATAAATAAGTTTAGATGAAAATATGAATACCTTAGTGATGGATTAGATCTTTGGTGCTTAAGGTGTCAGATCCAATACACTTTAAGATTTGTTATAACCAATATGAGTCGATGCGTATTATATTAAATTGTTCTTGTCAGAATCGGTTCCTATCATTGCATTTTTAGCTTGTGAATTATCATAAAATACAACCCGGGAATTGGTGCTATCATGATGCTATCATGATGAAAATGCGTATTAGTTTGCATTCAGTTGCGACTGAAAAGACAGAAAAATGGTAGAGTTGCAGCCGGATTTTGTAATACGGAGCACAAAAGAATGTGAAAAGGAGTATAAGTTTCACATTTTTTCATCAATGCATGCAATAAATGTATTGGAATTATCTTCTTTATATATATATATCACTGCCATGTAGTCATCACCAATGCTGTAGCCTTGTATTGAACTATTTGGTCAAGTCATTAAAACTAACCAACGTCCTTATTCACTGGGCCATATGACTTTAAGGACTGCAGCAAGTGAAATTCTGGGATCTATAAATCTAATGTCCCAGTAACCGTTTTTTCCAGAGTTCATATTGCAAGCTTTTGATGCTAATGATTTTTGTCTAGCATTTTTGACCAGAGCTCGTATTGCAATCTCTAATAATCCGTATTACAGGTTCCAATACTGTATTCATTTCTATGCTTGGTCGGTTTAGGAGATATTTGTAGCCTAGCATATGCGCTGATTCCTTAAGTTTACGTCGTTTCCAATGATGTTCTCTATCAATTATTTCAACTTCATCCCATAGGGGACGGTGATCCACTTTCTTTCTCCGTATGTGGTCAGCTACGCTTGAATTTTCTATCTCCCCTCCAGTTACGGCCTGGCGATGTTCTTCTCGCCATAGGTGGGCCGTTTCTCAATTATATTTTTATATTATTGTGATTCTATCTATCTATCTATCTATCTATCTATCTATCTATCTATCTATCTATCTATCTATCTATCTCAGTCCTTTCTGAATCTATCTATCTATCTATCTATCTATCTATCTATCTATCTATCTATCTATCTATCTATCTATCTATTCCATTTCTGATTTCTATCTATCTATCTATCTATCTATCTATCTATCTATCTATCTATCTATCTAAGATCTCAGATTGCAATTTTTGACACTAATGATTTTCTCTGACACTCCATATTACTGGTTTCTATATTTTACTCATTTCTATGATTGGTCGGCTTAGGAGATTTTTGTAGCCTAGCATATGCGCTGATTCCTTAAGTTTACGTCGTTTCCAGTGGTGTTCGCTATTTATTTCAACATCATCCCATAGGAGGCGGTGATCGTCTTTCTATATGTGGTCATCTATGCCTGATTTTGCCATCTCCCCTCGTGTTACGGCCTGGCGATGTTCTTGTAGGCACACTTTAAGCGGGTGGCCCGTTTCTTCTTTATATTTCTTTCCACAGCTACATGGAATGGCATAAACGAAGTACTTAGTCATGTTTTCCTGTATCTTGAAGTTTTGCTCGGGAGAAATACCTACAAAGTGTACAACAACTTCTGAAGATTGACCTGATGTTATATAAACTACAGATCCTTTCTATTTTCTCCAATAAAACCTTCACATTGGGCAGACAATCGAGGCTGTTTTCTAAGAGTTGTTATCCATCCTCATGCACCCTCTCTTACACGTTAGTTGGAGCTTTTGTTATATCCTTTGAATAATTGTTACGTTCAAAGGTACTGTATATATTGACCATTTCCTGTTCGTATATCTCTGAGCCGCCGCTTATTATTTTTGCTCGATGTTGCAAGCAGTGGACGATCCCTTTCTTTACGTTGTATGGGTGGTGGCATTTGAAGTTGAGGTATTGTCCGGTGAATGCTGGCTTGTGGTATACAGATGTCTTGAACCCCTCCCTGTTCAAGATATTAGCACATCCAGAAATGCCAGTTTGTTGTCACTCTCTTTTTCCATGGTGAACTGTATCGATGATCTTATTGAGTCTATATGGTCCAATAGTGTCTCGACCTCTTCCTGGTGTGGCCAGAGTGTGATGGCTTCATTAAATTATCTCACTGCCTTGACCCAAAGAACTGAGTTCAATAGTAGGCTACAGCAATAGGGAACAAATAAGTTAAGTTAAAGGGAGACAACTACATACCTACCAGAGGTAGCATCGCACATAGAAGGAAAAGGATATACTCCAGTAATCGTAATAAAGGATTCAGTTCGTAATTCCTAGAACCTATAGAAGGCTGGAGCATAAAACGGCCGATACGTCCGAACAATGTAAATAGTGTAAATACAACCTCATCTTAGAAGTATTTGCATATATATATATATATATATATATATATATATATATATATATATATATTACGGAAATTAACGAATATTAACGAAATGGTTATGAACAAACCGACATATTATTGAAATGATTTGTTTGAACATTATTCCTGATCGATACTCGTATTGTGAACAGAATATCTACTTAAATACGAGTATCGATAAAAAATAATGTTCAAACAAATTATTTCATATATATATATATATATATATATATATATATAAACGAAATATATATAAATCATTTCATATATATATATATATATATATATATATAATGAAATATATATATTTCATTAAATAAAATACAGATATTATGTTTGCTTAATTTTATACTGTTCCTTTACAGTTATCTAAAAAGTTTTTTGATGTTTCTTTTAATTTACCTGTGTAAAAAAGAAAAAAAATATCTTCTGCTCCGATGTAAGTTTTTCTTCTCCGACGAACTTAGCTCACTGGTGCCCCCTAAATATGAATTTACTCGAGCCACAAGATTAGCAACTAGGTCCCACCCTTTTACTGTGAAACCAATAAAATGTAAACGCAAATTCTACTCCATCAGCTTTTTTTTCTCGCATTTCCCGCCTGTGGAATTCCCTTCCATTTACTTGCTTCCCTGACAGCTACAATCTCCAAGAATTTAAATGTAAAGTCAATAGTCATCTCCTATCTCACTAACTTGCATCCTCTCTTTCATGCTCCTTTCTTCCTCCACTCCACTCTCATCAGTATTCTCATCCTTCTTTTACCCACTTCCTGACACCCCTGCAACCTGTCACTCTTTCTCAACTTTTCTCCTATGTAACGCCCTGCAAAACAGTGGAAGCAAAATGCCTTGCGATATGATTATTAAAAAAAATTAGGTACTTTCATATTTTCCAAGATAATCTTCAGTGGTAAATTACCAAGGCAGCCTTATTGTAACTGCCATAAAATCTGCAATCTGTTGATATGGTGATTTTTAGAAACCCGTGCGTTTTTTGTTTTAGTTATTTTTAAATGCTAAATCTACCCGTTGTAGTTTTGGAATGTTTACAAAATGGCCGTTTCAATATTAGAGAGCTAACCTTTAATTGGATGAAATGTACAGTGGCATGAAATATTCGTTGTAGATTTTGTTGAGTGTTGGTTTGTTGATTTTGATATAGAGGACTTCAAGAATTAGGTCTATATAAATCCAGGTGAAGAGGATTCAAGGTTTTACTATTTTGAGTACCCCGGCATTTATTTTATTATAAACAGTGCACAATATAATAAATATTATAGAGCTTAATATAATCATATAATTGTGAATTAATTGTACATTGCGACACGGAAATTAAATGTAAATCATTTTCACAACCAACATCCAACATTGCCTGATGAAGAGAATTTATCTCGAAACAGAAGTTTCCGTGTCGCAATGTACAATCAATTCATTATATATATATATATATATGGATGGAATAATATTCCTTATCCAAAGAAACACTATTCTTAAAAAAGTGCTCAATACAAAGTAGAGCTAATAATATTTATTTAGAATTTATAGCTTAAATATGTTATAATAATATCACTGCAAAAGTAGCCGTTTTGTTTCGAAACTCTCCGTGTCTCATCAAGCGGTGAATTCAATTCAATTATTTGAATTCATCACTTAATAAGACACAAGTAGTGTCTACTTTTGTAGTGATATTATGAAATATTTATGTTATAAATTCTAAATAATATTATATATATATATATAATTCCTGAGAACTCTGGATTCTAAACCTATTGGTTCTCTTCATCTGGAGATACATATATATATATATATATATATATATATATATATATATGTATATATACTGTCTCTACTTACATATGTATACTTATATGTGATTGTAAGCGTAATTCTTTCGTTCTAATAAATTTGTATGTCACCACCCACAACAAACGCAATTTAATGCAACTAACATACATATATTAGGCACAGTTAGGAGTGGCTTGCCGTGGACACTCACACTGTTTTCGCGGTGACATGAATTACCAAGAACAACAAAGATCCAAACCCATTGTGTACTTTGGCGTTTCAAACACCTACTTTTGCGTCTCCCAGTGCCGTTACTACTAATAGTATTGTTTTCTTTACCTTGCTACGATTAGGTTCACCTAACCTTTGCGTAGTGCATACGCGACCGGAAGTGATGTCAGTGGTTGGCCTTGTCAAGTCTTTCTGCTAAGTGTGGCACTATATGGCGGTGGCGGTGGCGGTGGTGGTGGTAAAAGGCGGAGTGGATGATGTAAGTGAACTTTGCATGTGAAAGCAATCGATGTTATTTTTATTTTCATGCTTGTTCTA
>JBBBDQ010001135.1:560000-667500 GCA_037127315.1 Ascarosepion bandense
TGAATTTATTGATTGACAGAAAGAGAAGAATGAATTTATGGATTGAAAGAAGAAGAATAACGAATTTATAGATTAAATGAAAATGAAAAACGAATTTATAGATTGAAAGAAGGAAAAGAATGAAGTTATAGATTGAATGAAAAAAAAGAATGAATTCGTGGATGAAAAGAAAGAGAGGAAAAATTTATGCATAGATGGAAATAAAGATAGGAATGAACTTATCGATTGACAGAAAGAGAAGAATGAATTTATGGATTGAAAGAATAAGAAGAACGAACTTATGGCTTGAAAGAAAGAAAAGAATAAAATGATTCATTGAAAGAAAAAGAAGAATGAATTTATGGATGGAAAGAAAAACAGAAAGAGTTTATCGATTGACAGAAAGAGAAGAATGATTTTATGGATTAAAAGAAAAAGACAAACGAATTTATAGATTGAAAGAAAGAAAAGAATGAAGTTATGGATCGAATAAAAAGAAGAATGAATTTATGGATGGAAAGAAAGAAAGATAGGAATAAGTTTTGATTGACAGAAAAAGACGAACGAATTTATTGACTGAAAGAGTAAGAAGAACGAATTTATGGATTAAAAGAAAAGGAAGAACGAATTTATGGATTGAAAGAAAGAAAAGAATAAAGTGATTGATTGAAACAAAAAGACGAATGAATTTATTGACTGAAAGAGTAAGAAGAACGAATTTATGGATTAAAAGAAAAGGAAGAACGAATTTATGGATTGAAAGAACGAAAAGAATAAAGTGATTGATTGAAACAAAAAGAAGAATGAATTTATGGATGGAAAGAAAGAGAGGAATGAATTTATTGATTTACAGAAACAGAGGAATAAATCTATCGATTGACAGAAATTTACAAATTGAAAAAAACCAAGAAGAATATATGCATGGATTGGAAGAAAAGGAAGAGTTTTGTGGATTAATTAAAATAAAAAAATGAATTCATGGATGAAAGAAAGAAAAAATGGGATAAAGAGATTGATAGAAGTATAATAATATATTTTTGTATCGATAGAAAAAGCAGAATGAATTTATAGATTAACAGAAACATAATGAACTTATGGATAGAAAGAAAAGGAAGCAGGCGTATTTAGATAGATAGCAAGCAAAGAATAAATTTGTGAATTGAATTTAAGAGAACAACGAATTGATGGATTCATTGAAAAAGAAGAACGTATTTGCGAATGCGAAACGCAGTCTAATGACATACATAAATAAACGAAATTATAGACAAATAGAGAATAAATAATTTCTGTATTGATTGAAGAAGGAGGTGATTTTATAAATAAACTAATAAAAATAAATAAACAAATAGAAATGAGAAAAAAATGAATTTCTAGATTGAAAGAAGGAGATGAAAAAAGAGAAGAAAAATTATGAACAGTACAAAAAGAATAAGAAATTTCGAATAAGGTAAAAGGGGAGAAAGGTCGAGAGAAAAAAGGAGGACTGTTTGGATTGAAAGACAGAGAATGAAGGCCTGAAAGAGAGAAGGAAAGCCGGAAAGACAGAGAAGGAAGACCTGAAAGAGAGAAGGAAGGACTGAAAAACGGAAAGGAAAGAATTTATGAATCGACAGAAAAAGAATATTCGGTATTTATAGAAAAGGAAAGATGAATGAGTTGGTGTATACAAGAAAAAAAAATACAAATTGATGGACGAAAAGTAAAATAAAAAAATATGAAGGAACAGCAAGAGAAAGGAAGAAATATATAAATTGAAAAAAAAATTTGTAGAAGCTGGATTTAGATAGAGAGTGAAAACTAATTTATAGACGGAGATAAAGCCAAAAATTCAATTCCTGATAAGTACAATAAAAATATATGAATTGATAGAGAGACAAAGACATTTATTGATTAATGGTATAAGTAGGAAAAGAAAAGGAGAAAAAAGAATAGAGAAAAACACAACGGAATATTCAGATTGAACGTATGAGAAGGACGATATATGAATTGATAAAGAGACAAAATATATTTATGGATTGATGGTATAATACGGAATAGTAAGGAGGATGTGTGTTGTGGTACAGTGGACATCGGCTCGGAACGAGAAACCGGGTAGCCGAGTTCGAATTCCAGTTGAATCCATTGTATTCATTTACGCGCAAATACCCTTGGGAAAGGTATTAATCCGTTTCTTCCCTCCAGTTATGGATTAAATAACAGGACGGATTGGGTTCTATAGCCTTGGTCGGCAACCAGTCTACCGCAGAAAGCAATGGCAACCTACTGCGGGATAATCTTGTGCCCAGTCAGTCATGTCTCTTTCGAGACATGATCGCCCAAGCGTGTATCACGTATGGCACTTAACTGACTGAAGGAAGAAAAATATTAGAGGAATGTGAAGAGTGAAGAGTAAGAAAAGAAATATTAGAATTTATAGGGAGACAAAGGCATTTATTGAATGAAGGTAATAGGAATAAAAAAGAAGAAAAAACGACAAAAAGACAAGGAAAGATGAGGACTGAAAAGTAAAAACAGGAATATATGAATTAAAAGAAAGACGATGATATTTGTAGATTGAAAGCAGGAGTAAAAAATAGAAAGGAAGAAAAAGATAAAGGAAGATGAGTGAAAAATAATATGAATTGAAGAAATAGATAAATTAATAGAGAGACGATGACATTAGGAGACTGCAGGGATAATTATGAAAAGAAAGGGAAAGACTAGGGAAGACAATGATTGAAAAAAAAGAGAGAATATATGAATTACTAGAGAGACGATGATATTTGTAGATTGAAGTCTTAAGTATGAATAGAAAGGAAGAAAACGACAAGGGAAGATAATGAATGAAAAATAGAAGGAATATATGAATTAATAAGAGAGATATGTATTTGTAGAATGAAGCCATAAGTATGAATAGAGAGAGAGAGAGAGAGAGAGAGAGAGAGAGAAAGAGAGAAAGACAAAGGAAGATAATGAATGAAAAATAAGAGAAAGAATCTATGAATTAATAGAGAGACAACATGTTGTAGAGATAGATATAAGTATAGATAGAGAGAGAGAGAGAGAGAGAGAGAGAGAGAGAGAGAGAAAGACAAAGAGAAGATAATGAGTAAATAGAGAGAGAAAGAATCTATGAATTAATAGAGAGACAATAATATTTGTAGAATGAAGCCATAAGTATGAATAGAGAGAGAGAGAGAGAGAGAAAAAGACAAAGGAAGACAATGATTGAAAAAAAAAGAGAGAATATATGAATTACTAGAGAGACAATAATATTTGTAGAATGAAGCCATAAGTATGAATAGAGAGAGAGAGAGAGAGAGAAGATAATGAAAGAAAAATAAGAAAAGAATCTATGAATTAATGAAGAGACAATAATGTTGTAGAATGAAGCCATAAAGTATGAATGAGAGAGAGAGAGAGAGAGAGAGAGAGAGAAAAGACAAGGGAAGATAATGAATGAAAAATAAGAGAAAGAATCTATGAATTAATAGAGAGACAATAATATTTGTAGATTGAAGCCATAAGTATGAATATATAAGAGAGAGAGAGAGAGAGAAAAAGACAAGGGAAGATAATGAAAGAAAAATAAGAGAAAGAATCTATGAATTAATAGAGAGACAATAATATTTGTAGAATGAAGCTATAAGTATGAATAGAGAGAGAGAGAGAGAGAGAGAGAGAGAGAGAGAGAGAGAGAGAGAGAGAGAAAAGACAAGGGAAGATAATATGAATGAAAAAATAAGAGAAAGAATCTGAATTAATGAAGAGACAATAATATTTGTAGAATGAAGCCCATAAGTATATGAATAGAGAGAGAGAGAGAGAGAGAAGATAATGAAAGAAAAATAAGAGAGAAAGAATCTATGAATTAATAGAACAATAATATTTGTGAAATATAAAATACATAAGTATGGACTTAGAGAGAGAGAGAGAGAGAGAGAGAGAGAGAGAGAGAGAGAGAGAGAAAGACAAGGAAGATAATGAATGAAAAAAATAAAGAGAAAGAATCTATGAATTACTAGAAGGAGACAATAATATTTGTAGATTGAAGTCTTAAGTATGAATAGAGAGAGAGAGAGAGAGAGAGAGAGAAGATAATGAAGAAAAATGAAAGAAAAATCTATGAATTAATAGAGAGACAATAATATTTGTAGAATGAAGCCATAAGTATGAATAGAGAGAGAGAGAGAGAGAGAGAGAGAGAAGATAATGAAAGAAAAATAAGAGAAAGAATCTATGAATTAATAGAGAGGCAATAATATTTGTAGATTGAAGTCTTAAGTATGAATAGAGAGAGAGAGAGAGAGAGAGAAGATAATGAAAGAAAAATAAGAGAAAGAATCTATGAATTAATGAAGAGAACAATAATATTTGTAGATTGAAGCCATAAGTATGAATAGAGAGAGAGAGAGAAAGACAAGGGAAGATAATGAATGAAAAATAAGAGAAAGAATCTATGAATTACTAGAGAGACAATAATATTTGTAGATTGATCTTAAGTATGAATAGAGAGAGAGAGAGAGAGAGAGAGAGAGAGAGAGAGAGAAGATAATGAAAGAAAAAATAGAAAGAATCTATGAATTAATGAGGGGAACAATATTTGTAGAATGAAGCCATAAGTATGAATAGAGAGAGAGAGAGAGAGAGAGAGAGAGAGAGAAGATAATGAAAGAAAAATAAGAGAAAAGAATCTATGAATTAATAGAGAGGCAATAATATTTGTAGATTGAAGTCTTAAGTATGAATAGAGAGAGAGAGAGAGAAGAAGATAATGAAAGAAAAATAAGAGAAAGAATCTATGAATTAATAGAACAATAATATTTGTAGAATGAAGCCATAAGTATGAATGAGAGAGAGAGAGAGAGAGAGAGAAAAGACAAGGGAAGATAATGAATGAAAAATAAAGAGAAAAGAATCTATGAATTACTAGAGAGACAATAATATTTGTAGAATGAAGCCATAAGTATGAATAGAGAGAGAGAGAAAAACAAGGAAGATAATGAATGAAAAATAGAAAAGAATCTATGAATTAATAGAGAGACAATAATGTTTGTAGAATGAAGCCATAAGTATAGGAATAAAGAGAGAGAGAGAGAGAGAGAGAGAGAGAGAGAGAGAGAGAAAGATAATGAATGAAAAATAAGAAGAAAGAATCTATGAATTAATAGAGAGACAATAATATTTGTAGAATGAAGCCATAAGTATGAATAGAGAGAGAGAGAGAGAGAGAAGAAAGACAAGGGAAGATAATGAATGAAAAATAAGAGAAAGAATCTATGAATTACTAGAGAGACAATAATATTTGTGGAATGAAGCCATAAGTATGAATAGAGAGAGAGAGAGAAAAGGAGCAAGGAAGATAATGAATGAAACAGAGAGAAAGGAATCTATGAATTAATAGAGAGACAATAATATTTGTGAATGAAGCCATAAGTATAGACAGAGAGAGAGAGAGAGAGAGAGAGAGAGAGAAAAGACAAGGGAGAAGATAATGAATGAAAAATAAGAGAAAGAATCTATGAATTAATAGAGAGACAATAATATTTGTAGAATGAGAGCACATAAGTATGAATAGAGAGAGAGAGAGAGAGAGAGAGAGAGAGAGAGAGAGAGAAAAGACAAGGGAAGATAATGAATGAAAAATAAGAGAAAGAATCTATGAATTAATAGAGAGACAATAATATTTGTAGAATGAAGCCATGATATGAATGAGAGAGAGAGAGAGAGAGAGAGAGAGAAAGACAAAGGAAGATAATGAATGAAAAATAAGAGAAAAGAATCTATGAATTAATAGAAGAACAATAATATTTGTAGAATGAAGTCATAAGTATGAATAGAGAGAGAAAAGACAAGGGAAGATAATGAATGAAAAATAAAAGAAGGAATATATGAATTAATAGAGAGACAATAATATTTCTAGAATGATGCCATAAGTATGAATAGAAAGGGAGAAAAAGGCAAAGGAAAATAATGTTTGAAAGATAAGAGAAGGAATATATGAATTAGCAGAAAAACGATGATATTTGTAGATTGAAGTCATAAGCATGAATAGGAATTGAGAAAAAGACCAAGGAATATAATCATTGCTAGATAAGTTAAGAAACATATGAATTAATAGAGAGACGATGTTATTTGTTGATTGAATGTATAAGTGCGAATAGAAAACGGGAAAATAACAAAGGAAGCCAATGATTGAAAAATAAGAGAAGGAATATATAAATTAATAGAGACGATGATTGAAGTCATAAGCATGAATAGGAATTGAGAAAAAGACCAGGGAATATAATCATTGCTAGATAAGTTAAGAAACATATGAATTAATAGTGAGACGATGTTATTTGTTCATTGAAGGTATAAGTGCGAATAGAAAAGGGGAAAATAAGAAAGGAAGCCAATGACTGAAAAATAAGTGTAGGAATATATGAATTGATCGAGGGACAAGGATGTCTGTAGATTGATGTTATTAGTATGAATAGAAATAAAGGATTAGTATATAGAAAAATGCAAAAATGCTCGGATTAAAATTAAAGATGGAATATACAAATTCATAGACAAAATATATAATTCTGAATTCATAAGTAGTATCAGAGAGTTTCAAAGAATTCAAAAAATAATCAAATGGTATGATGATTTAATATAAGTGAAGTAATATATGAACTGATATTGAGATAATTATATTTATGGATTGATGTTATAAGAAGGTATAAGTGGTAAGGAGGAAAAATAATGTTATGAAGAAAGGAATGCACAGAAGAAGATATAATTTGATAGAGAGACGAAGTCATTGATTAATGGTAAAAGTAGGAATAGAAATGTTGGGAAATAAAGCAAAAGACAGGAATATTTGTATTGAACGTATGAGAAGGTGGATATATATATTGATAAAAAGACTAAACATATTTATGGATTTATGGTATCAGTAGAAATACAAACCGAGAAAAGAATAGAGAACTTGGAAATGCATTATCAGCCATTTAAGTGCTTACGCTTGGCCGATCATGTCTCGAAAGTGACATGACTGGCTGGACAGGAGATTTCCCGTACTAGGTTGCCATTTCTTTCTGCGATGAACTGGTTGCCAACCAAGGCTATAGAACCCAATTTTTCCTGATATTTGACTCATAGCTGGAGGAGGAAGAGATGTATTATATGACTAAGTAGTAATTAGTGGCGGATCAGTTTATTACTTCATAACAATATAAAACTGATCACCCACTTTATGACCAGCAGAAGCCTTAATCATGTTTTCAACTATTATATTCAGTCAGTCAGGTAAGTGTTATACGTGATATACTCTTTAGGCGATCATGTCTCGAAAGAGACATGACTGACTGGACAGAAGATTATCCCGCAGTAGTTTGCCATTACTTTCTGCGATAGACTGGTTGCCAACGAAGGCTATAGAACCCAATCTGTCCTTTTATTTGACTCATAGCTAGAGGAGGAAGAGATGTATTATATGATTAAGTAGTAATTAGTGGGGGATCAGTTTATTACTTCATATCAATATAAAACTGACCCCCCCTACTTTAAGCCTAATAAAACCCTTAATCATGTTTCCAACTATTATATTCAGTCAGTCAATTCTGTTCTGTTATTTAACCTATAACTGGAGGGAAGAGACGGATTAATACCTATCCCAAGTGTATTTACGCGTAAGTGAATGTGAGGAATTCAACTGGAATTCGAACTCTGCTCCTCGATTTCTCGTTCCGAGCCGATAGCTACTGCCCCACAACGCACATGCTGCACCACAATAAGGATAAAAAAATATGAAAAGAAGGAATATATGAACACCTGCAATGACAAAATGTATTCTATTGAGCACTTTATAATATAACTGTTTACTGATCTAAATCTGACCTTTAACCGTTTATATATATATATATATATATATATATACATATATAAACACAAACTTATAATAACTATACTCGTTTCGAAAAACCTCCGCGTATCTACGTGGAAAGAAAAAATGGTTGTAAAAAAAGAAAGAGCTAAGACCATGAACATCAGCCAAAGTGATTCGGACCGAGCCAGTACGTAGCCCAAAGAAAAAACCCGAGACGAGTAATCAACTAACAAAAAAGTACTTAAGCAGAGCAGAACAAGTAAAGTAAATCTAGTGCGCCAACAAACATACTAAGGTTTCACCGAAGCGGATTGTCAGGGAACGCTGGCTAGCTTCCCCTCACGATCTGCTTAGGTGAAACCTTGGTAGGTTTGTTGGTTCACTAGGTTTAACTTACTTATATATAATATGTGGTGGTGTTTTAGCGTAAAACTGAAGACAGAACAAAACCTCTTTACTAGGCTTTACCGAACTAATTTCACAGCCAATAGCAAAGGCAAGTAGTAAACGCAACAGTAAGTAGTAAAACACAAGAGCATGCAGTAAACGCAAGAGCGGGTAGTAGTAAACGCAAGAGCAGGTAAACAAAATGCAGAAGAAAGAAAAGAACTCAGCCTTTTAAAAGGAAAAGGAACGTGTGCAAAATCACGTGCAATAGAAATTTGTACTTTAACGAAAATATAACAATCTCCCCCCACTAGTAAGAGAGATTGCAAGGTGTATATATTATTTTTATTTATTTATTTATAATTCCAGTCGCTGGACTGGTCTACGAATCCTGCTATTCGAAATGACTGGCAGGTCTTTGGGAAGGCTGATTCTCTATTTCCTCTGCATTAAGTGTAGTGTCAACTGGACTTGTTTCAATCAAATGGGCCGGGTCTGCATTTGCAGGGTCGGGTCGAGTATTCTCAGCAGGACCCTGATGTTCATCAGAGCGTGGAAAGCGAGCCAAATGTCTTAGCGCCACTGAATCCTCCCGGCCGTCATCATGCCGTATTCTTGCATGAGTAGGGTTGGCCTCGAGGAGTTCCACCACCTCTACGATCGGGTCATACTTGCTCCCGTTGCCAAACCGTTTCAGCAGTACCCTTCCAGGTTCGCAGAGCCAAACAGGTAAGGCAGTACCGGTAGAAGAGCGCCTTTCAAATTTGAACAAGCGTTCGTGGGGAGTCACATTTGTACTAGTGCATAGTAGAGAACGAATAGAATTTAAAACATCGAGCAGAACGTCCTGCCAAGCACTAAGGGGTAACCGTTTAGATTCCAAGGCCAATAATATTGAGTGCCAAATAACGCCGTTGTAACGCTCGCACTGACCGTTGCTTCTTGGGTTGTATGCAGTGGTGTTACTGCACCCAACCCCAAGTCCCGTCAGGAATTTTCTGAACTCCTCGGACACGAACGACGTTCCTCTATCAGAATGGATGAAAGTGGGGAGTCCAAAAATAGAAAAAATATTCGTCAGGCACTTGATTGCGGTTTGCGAAGAACAATCACGGCACGGGAATGCAAAGGGAAATCGACTGTACTCATCGACGATAGTAAATAGGTAACGACATCCTTTCGATGATGCCGGGACAGGCCCTTTGAAGTCTACGGAGAGGCGCTGAAAGGGAGCAGTAGAGCGGATTAGAGTATTATTAGTAGGGCTGGAAAATTGAGGTTTTATTTTTGCACAAGTTGTACACTCGGATGTCACGCGCCGAACTTCATCAATTGAGTATGGCATATTTTGTGATCGTATAAAGTGCCAAAAACGTTGAAACGGTGTATTAATGAACTGTGTATGGTCCTTAGCTCCTCCAAGGAGGAAGCAGCAGCACCACACACTCTCGACAAAGCATCGGCAACGGTGTTTTCACTTCCGGGACGGTGTTTTATATCGTACGAGAACGGGAGAAGCTCCATTTTCCACCGAATGATTTTATCATTTTTAATTTTTCCTCGGTTAGCTGGCTTATACATAAAAGATACGGCTTGCTGGTCTGCTATGATAGTAAAGTGCTTCCCAACAAGGAGGTCCCTCCATTTTCGGACACATTCAACTATCGCGTAAGCCTCTTTTTCAACTATGTGTAGTCGTATTTCAGATGGGTTTAATGATCGGGAAAAGAATGCTACATGCCTATCAGCCTGTAAGAGAGTGCCTCCTATAGCTTTCTCTGAGGCATCGGTTTCAATAGTAAATGGTAGTTCGTCGTCGATAACCTTTACAGATGATTCGGCAACGTCTTTCTTAAGTTTTTCGAAAGAATTCACAACTATAGGAGGCATGGGAAATTGTTTATTTTCAACCAGGGGACGAATTTTGTGTGAATACTTAGGTATCCATTTCGCGTAGTAAGAAAACATACCAAGGCACCTCTTTAACGAATTTGAATCCGAGGGAGGAGGCATTTGCAAAAGAGGTTTCAAACGCTCAGGGTCAGGTTGAATAGTTCCGTCACAGATTTGGTATCCAAGCAAATTGATAGAACGAAGCGAAAACTTTGATTTTTCTCGGTTTATTTCGAGGTTGTATGTTGAGGCAGCCTTTAAGAAACGTTCTAAGTTAGCGTCATGCTCCTCTTGAGTTTTACCACAAATAGTAATGTCATCAATGTAAGAAAAAGTTCCGGATAACTTATTTTCAGAAATAAAGGAATTCATAAATCGTTGAAAGGCAGAAACCCCATTAGTGACACCCATGGGTATTCGTTTGAATTGATACAAACGATTTCCAGCTTGAAAAGCCGTGTAAGGCCGATCTTCGGGACAAATTTCGATCTGGTAGTAAGCTTTAGACAAATCAATCGTACTAAAAATATGATACTGGGCAATTCGGTTTACGAGATCCTCAATCCGAGGCAAAGGGTACGCGTCAAGTAGTGTGAAACGGTTAATGGTTTGGGAAAAATCAACCACCAATCGTTTCTTTCTATTAGGCGACGAAGTCACAACAATTTGAGCACGCCACGGTGAATAGCTGGTTTCAATGACATCGTCTTCAAGCAGTTGAAGAATTTCTTTTTCAATAAATCGGGCATCCTCCGCACGGTAGTTTTGGGATTTAGTAGCAATGGGTCTGCAATCAGGGGTCACGTTTCGGAACAATTTTATAGGGGCACAACTGATCCTGGTTAGCGCGCAGATTTTTAAAACTTCCTGAGAGCCACCAAAAGAAATAGTAATACCCCGGTGTAGTTTCAAAAATGGCACTCCGAGTATAATGTCCATACAGGAGTCAGGAAGCACAGTAAGGTCAATCTCTTTATATTCGCAACCATTGAAGAAAACGTTCTCGGTGCAATATTCAGACAGTTTAAGGGAAACGGCGGATGATGCCATAGAAATTACGGAGTTCCGTTTTAAAGTGGGCAGTCTCATTGTTTTGACAATACGGGCACTGATAAAATTATCAGAATTGCCGGTGTCTATAAGGGCAGTTAACTTTTTCCCTTTTAACTCCACAGTTTCGGTGATAGGAGGGCAACTATCATCACCTTTAGCACGGGCCCCTATGATAGCTGAAGAACGTGAATGTGTCGAAGAGTAGAACGGCAAACTTTAGAAAAATGCCCGAGTTTACCACAGCTTCGACATACCTTATCGCGGGCAGGGCAGAGGCGGCGGTCGTCCTTAAAGTGACGTCTCCCTCCACAGTTGTAACACTTGCCACGAACAGGAAGGGTAGCAGAGAACAGTACAGAGTCACACTTCATTGGAGAATCAGTTAGAGCAGAATTTTTAGAAATACCAGTGGCCTCCTCGGCAGAATCGGTCAACACATTTTTAGTTCCAGTAATAGAAGTAACGGCGGCTGCTCCAATCTGGGTGGCATACGATTCCGCGCGAAAGTGAGCTTGTTCTAAAGCCCTAGCACATTGAGTAGCTTCTGCGAGAGTTAGAGTGTCAGTTTCAAGGAGCCTAGCACGTATCAATGAGGACCGAAGACCACGAATAAATGCATCACGGACAGATTCATCCCTGTAAGTGGTGGCCGTTACGTCTTTAAAGCAACAGTCAGCGGCAAGTCGATTCAAGGCCTGAAGGTATTGGTCGACAGACTCGCTTTCTTGTTGCAAACGCGTAGAAAGCAGATGTCTAGCATGAATAACACTTGGAGACTTGTCGTAGACACCTTTCAGTAAGTCAACAGCATGTTCAAAGCCAGATCAACCCTCGATAACGTCAGCAACAGTGGGACCGATGTTTAAATAGAGAACTTCGAGTTTATCAGGGTTTAACGAAGCAATAGTTGAGAGGTAGTAATTAAAGTTACGATACCATAATCTCCAAAGCTTGCTGGCCTGTGGGTCTGCCGAGGAAACATCAAATTTGTCCAGGCGAATTATTTTCTCCATGAGGAAAATACAAAATTAGTTCGGTAAATTGTGGTGGTGTTTTAGCGTAAAACTGAAGACAGAACAAAACCTCTTTACTAGGCTTTACCGAACTAATTTCACAACCAATAGCAAAGGCAAAGGCAAGTAGTAAACGCAACAGTAAGTAGTAAAACACAAGAGCATGCAGTAAACGCAAGAGCGGGTAGTAGTAAACGCAAGAGCAGGTAAACAAAATGCAGAAGAAAGAAAATAACTCAGCCTTTTAAAAGGAAAAGGAACGTGTGCAAAATCACGTGCAATAGAAATTTGTACTTTAACGAAAATATAACAATATATATATATATATTGTTGATTTATCATATTCGTGGGTACCAAAATTTAAGTGCAGAGGTTTATACCAACTTTGATGATTTGTGAGGATATGAACCTACTCAGTTAATGTGAAGAACTCTTTGTACTTATCAACGCACTGTCACCACCCCGATATCGAGCACTTTAAGATAAAAATCTCTCTTCCCAAAATACATTTTATCAGTAAAACCATTGAAAAAAAAACAAAAAACAAAAACAAAAACAACAACGTTGGCGCTAAATATTATCACAACTCAACACTGTATAATATATATATATATATATATAGATATATACAGAGGGCAATGGATAAATTTCCGTTTAAATTATGCAAAAACGAAAATAAAATTGATATCGCATTTTAACAGATATATTTATCAAAACAATATTTACATTATTCGGACTAACCCACACCCTGAAGATGATCTTGGAAGAAGATTAAAAGTACTTGCGTACATTGAGAAATGAAATGATAATAACATCTGTCAACCTTACAGCTCATTTCTGATATCTTTCAATAATAATACTCGAAAAAGATTATCCGAGAGTATGGACCGATTTTATTAGAAATAGGCAGACATAATATTTGCAATTTATTTAATCTGACATGACGAAAAGGAAATTTGCTGCCTAAATGCACAAATATATATATATATATATATATATATATATATATATATATATATATATATATATATATATATAGAGAGAGAGAGAGAGAGAGAGAGATAAAGAAGATGTGGAAATAAAGATGTGGAAATAAAACGATTAATAGCAGATCAAAATGAAAGCAGGAAGAAACACGTTCGCAAGGGCAACAAATTCATTAACATCAACAAAGGCTTCAACAACAGCTACGTTCACTATTACCACTGCAGCTAAAAGAAGCTTTGGAAAGAATGCAAGCAAGGGAAACTGTAATAATGATGCTGACGACGAAGAAGATGGTGGCCATGATGAGGCTTATATTGTTGAAGAAACATCACAAAACAAAACCGACAGAAAAAAAAAAAGCAAACAAATTTAACGCTCAGAAAAAAAAAGAAAGAAAAGAAAACGAAAACCAAAGCCAAGACCAAAATCTGGGAAAGCGAAAATAACAATCAGGTCGGATGACAAAGAGAAGGAAGTGAAGTTTAATTAATGAGTAATCAGATTCAGTTGTCACTTCTACGGGAATTAAAGGTTGGACGTGCTTGGCACCGTTCGCGACGGAGCCATTTGCTGGAAGACTCTAAACAATGAAGGAGTCTTTATTTGTTAACATTCATTAATGATGTTGATTTCACAATCGAATTGAAGTTGTGGCAGAATTTAAGAGAAGGAATCAGAACGCGACTTTCCGCGTGAGAATTAAACAATAAATACGTAATGAATTTCTAAGTTCAGACCGTCAGTTTTGGCAAAAATACAAATCTATCTATCTATCTATCTATCTATCTATCTATCTATCTATCTATCTATCTATCTTATTCTGTCTATCTATCTATCTATCTATCTATCTATCTATCTATCTATCTATCTATCTATCTTATTCTGTTACTATCTATCTATCTATCTTATTCTGTTACTATCTATCTATCTATCTATCTATCTATCTATGCATTTCAACGTCCTGATATTTTTCAGAATGTCGCAGTATATATATATATATATATATATAGGGCGTGTATAATGATAATATACATGCTAAAAAGTCTGCCTCTTTCCACCGAGCGCCCGTAGCTCAGAGGTAGAATCATCAACTGACGCTAGTTCAGTAGGGGTTTCAATCCTGGAAAAAAGCAATTGGCTGTCTAACCGTACTGATGAGCTGTGATACAGCGAAACAGATCTGTCTGCGGATGACTATTTACGCTCTCACACCCTGATTGAGCAATCTGAAAGAATGGTAGACTTTGAAAAACAATAGCTACTCTAGCATATACGCATCGTTCATTCAGCAATTGAGCGTGTATAATGATAATATACATGCTAAAAAGTCTGCCTTCTTTCACCGAGCGTCCGTAGCTCAGAGGTAGAATCGCCGACTGACGCTAATTCGGTTTTGCTGCTATTTATCTATAGCTCACTGATAAAATCCAAACTTGAATCAGCATTATTACTGGTCATGTCCTCGGCTTCATTCACTTTCCAATCTTTGCAATTTTTCTTTCGTGTGCCTTTTCTATAAACAGTTTCATTTTAATTGCCCGGATGAGCTCTTCTCTATTGTACCTAGACTTTGTGAATTTAAACGTAGTACTCGATTGGCAATACGGTCTCGACTATTCAAAATTTTAAACACAATCACTAACTACTGTCTTAATGATTAAACTTCTATTTTTCTCTTTCTTTCGCAATGTCTCTTGTTTCAAATTCTTTGATACCCAGTTACCCTTTGTGTTTAGTGGCTTTACCCACTTGCTAACAGTTGTTTGATTAAAGATATATATATATACCACCTGATGAAAATGAAAAGGTCGAATCCAACGGTACGATAACCAGCTGATCTTACCTACCTACCTACCTACCTATCTCTCTCTCTCTATATATATATATGTCAAATTAATAAATTGCAAACACTATGTTTGCTTATTTTTAATAAAAATCCGTTCATACTCACGGATAATCTTTCGCATATTACAATCAAAAGATGTCAGAAATGAGCTGTAACGTTGACAGATGTTATTTTCATTAATTTCTTAAGGTATCCAAGTACTTTCAACCTCTTTCACAGATCACCTAAAATAACATATATATGCTCTCACTCATTCTTTTTCCTCCTCTTCAGTGGACATTCCGGCGGTCGTGTGTATAAACAAGGGTCAAGCAATGCCTGATGATACCGATATATATATATATCACCCTTAACTTAAATGATGGTTCCTACCAACCCTTTCTCAAAGAAAATAGTTCTCCCACCTATATAAATAGTTTATCCAACCACCCCAAGAATATTATAAGACAAATACCCAAGATAGTAAATAATAGGGTTAACCAATTATCATCCAATATAAAGATTTTCAACGCAAGTAAAGAAATTTACGATAAGGCCCTTCAGAAAAGCGGTTTTATTTATAAGTTAACGTATGATAAGCCTGCTATAAACCCAGAATCATCAAAAACTAAAAACACCCGAAAATGTAGGAAAAGGAAGATAATTTGGTTTAACCCTCCTTATTGTAAGCTAACTAATATAAATATTGGTAAGTATTTTCTCAGATTAATCGATAAACATTTTAATAATAATAACAATCCCTTAAATAAAATTTTTAATAGGTTCACCCTAAAAATTAGTTATTCTTGCACTTCAAATATAGATGATATAATTAATTAGACACATTTTAATGAACCTAAATAATACCGACGTTAAATCCGGAATTGTCGATAAAGGTAATTGTAATTCTGTGGATGCCTGCCCGGTGTAAGGCAAATGTAAATCCACCCATGTAATTTATGAAGCCCGTATTTCTCCATCTAATAACAAAGATAATTACCGGACCTATATTGGCATGTCCGCGGGCTCTTTCAAACAGAGGCTTTATAATCACAAGTACTCGTTTTCGAACCCTAAACAAAGATTCCAGACGGCACTATCACGTAGGTTCTGGGAAATGAAGGAGGAAGGGCAGGACCCTATAATCAGCTGGAAATTAATAGGCTCAGCTTGTACTCCTAAAAATTTTCGTGATAGGTGTCGTCTATGTTTATTGGAGAAGATTCTGATTTTGAAGTATCCTCATCAGGACTTACTTTTGAACCTTAGGAGGGAATTTATTAATAAGTGCCGCCATAGGGCGGATTTTAAAATTTAACTTTTAATTTTAAATTTAAATTTTAAATTTTTCTATAAATTTTTTTAAATTTTTAAATTTTTTTAAAATTTAAAATTTAAAATTTTTTAATTTTTAATTTTTAATTTTTCTTTTTATAATTTTTATGTATATGTGTATGTTTGTGTGTGGACGTGCATATTTGTATATATATGTATACATATGTATATATGTATTTATGTATGTGGGCTATATGTATTTTTGGAAAAAATTTTTTTAGCTATTTAAATGCTCCTTTTCATAATATTCATTTATTTTTTATGTTTTTATATGTATGTGTGTGAGTGCATATGTAATATGTATATATGTGTGTATGTGTGTGTGTGTGTGTATGTATATGTGTGCATGTATGTGTACACATATATATTGTGTGTATATGAATTTTTTGTATATAGGTGTGTGTATATGTGTGTATGCGCATGTATGTGTATATAAGTGTGTATGAAATTGAATGTATGTGTGTGTATGTGTATGTATATATGTATTCTTAATCGTAGAATTGTGTGTGTATATGTATGTATGTATATGTATACTTCTATATGTATGTATAATTGTAAATGATTTTTTTTTTACCTAGTGTTGTCTTTATTTAGTTTAATTCAAATGACCTAATTTTTAAAAAAATAATTTAATTTTAAATCCTATATCTTTTTAATACTCTTTTATAAATAATTATGCCTTTTTAAGTAAAGGCCTTTTTCTAATACTTCAACGTTTTTGGGAAAATAGGTTTTTGAATTTGTCCAGCGTCTGTAATATTTTTAAAAAAAATTTCTTTCTTTGCTTTTCTTTTCTTTTCTTTTTCCCTCCCTTCCTTCTTTTATCTCTCTTACCACCTTTTTTCCGTGTTGCTTAAACTTACGTCGATTTAACACGGCTGTCTGTTAATTTTTAGTTACATTCTCTTTCTTTTTTTTTTGCGAACCCAGACGATGTCAATTTTTTCTTTTCTTATTTATTTTATTTTATTTTATCTTTTTCTTTTCCTTTTCTTTTCCTTAATTTTCCTTTTTATTTTATTTTTAATTTCTTTGCAATCTATTTAAAAAGGAAAAGTAGACTAATTTTTCTCCAGTTTCTGAAAGGATTTTTCTGTTGCTGAGGTGATGTGTTATCCCACGTGGGGATCTTCATATCGAAATGGCCATTCAACATCTTTGAAGTAATCCTTTTTTAATATATATATATATATATATATATATATATATATATATATATATATATATATATATATATATGTTATCCAGCGGCGAAATACGTATTACCCATGAAATTGTAGAATATTTAAAGTTTTTTCTAAATTATATTACTCTGTAAATTAAAAAAATGAATTTAACATTGAGTTCTTTTGAGTTCGTATCTATCAGAATTTACCTGATTAATATACCAAGTATTCTACTATATATATATAATATCAGTGGTATAAACCAATAGATATATATTTCACAGTTTGGTAATTTTTACTTTTTATACTTGTGCTTATATATATATATATATATATATATATATATATATATTATCTTCTACATTTAATATTCATGTATTGCTTTACCACACATGACACGTATCTGACCAATGAAACCAAACCTTAATGAACATACTGTCTCTTAGATTTTTAAATCATTCATCTTTAATGAATTTCTGAAGAAGCTTGTTAAAGTGAAACATGTTAGATTAAAGTCATTTTTCTTATACGTTCTTTACTTATTGCATTCATTTTGTCGGATTCCGATGTATATATGCAACTTATATATATATATATATATATATAGGCGTTTGTGTGTGTGTATATATATATATGTATATATATATGTGTGTACGTATATATGTGTGTATATATATATGTGTATATATATATATGTGTATATATATGTGTGTGTATATATATATGTGTATATATATATGTGTGTGTATAAATATATGTGTATATATATGTATATATATATGTGTGTATATATATGTATGTATATATGTATGTATATATATATTTATGTGTATATATATGTGTATATATATGTGTGTATGTATATATATGTATATATATGTGTATATATATGTGTATATATATGTGTGCATATATATATGTGTATATATATGTGAATATATATATGTTTATATATATATGTGTATATCTATGTGTGCTATATATATATGTATATATATGTGTGTGTATGTACATATATATATGTATATATATATGTGTATATATATGTGTAGATATATATATGTATATATATGTGTATATATGTTTGTATATACATGTGTGTATGTATACATATGTGTATATATATGTGTGTGTTTGTATATATATATATATATATATATATATATATATAGTAGCGGCTATAATATAAGCAACAAAAACAACAAAGATATAAATATTTGTATTACTTAAGCAGTACTGCATGATTTGCAATGAAATTTTTACCGAATAAAGATTAGTGTGTAATGCATAAATATTTTACAAAGTTAAAAAATTTACACAATAGTTTTTTTTAAAATAAAGATTAAATGGAACAAAGCAAATAAGCTACTGGACAAAAGTTAAGGAACGATGTTAATAATTTGCATAAACTTTTTATTTACATTGTTACAAAAACTCGATGGAGCTTTTCAACAATAAACAAAAGTTCATTTATCATTGGCAATATGGCAAATTCTACACGCAAAACGCTCTCTTCTGAAGAAAAAAATCATTATCGCTAATTATCAAGAAAAAAGTTAATTTCAAAATTTTCTGATATAGTTCATAGGTCTAAAAGTGTCGTTTTTCGTGTAATTAGCAGGTATAAAACCGATAAAATGTTAGATGCAAAACCAAAAACCGGCAGACCTCCAAAAACATCGCAAAGAGAAGATGATCGAAGAATTATTTGAATATCTACAAAAAACCGTTTTGAAACTGCTACATAAATTGGCCGTAAATTTAATGAAGACAGATAAAAGATCTCAAGGAAAACGGTTGCTCGCAGGTTAAAAAAAATGCAGGATTGCATGTCCGTCTTCCAGCTTCGAAGCCTCTCATTTCAAAGCGAAACCAAAGGGCACGCCTGGAGTATGCGAGAGAACATGTTGTTTGGACTGATGCACAATGGGATACAGTTCATTTCAGTGACGAGTCCAAGTTTACTATATTTGGTTCTGAGGGCAAAACTTACGTATACTGTAGAACAGGTGAAAGACGATTTTCTCAATGTGTCAAGAAAACCGTTAAGTTTGGTGGCGGCGGTGTGATGGTGTGGGGAATGATTGCATCTGCAGGAGTTGGCCTTATCATCCGCGGACCTCAGTGCTGAGATTTACAAAAGGCTTCTTCAGCAGCATGTGGTACAATGCACCTTGCGACAAGGCTCAGAAGGTTATGGCTTTATTTGAAGACGATTGAATCGCCCTAATGAAGTGGCCAGCCCAGATCTCCGACCTGAATCCAATAGAAATGTTTAGAAGATAATTGGAGAAAGGGCTCAGAAAAGAAACCCGAAAAACCAGGATCACCTACGGGAGTTATTGAAAGACGAATGGGAGGGAATTACTGCTGATTTTTACAAGAAATTAATTAGATCACGTGGTCTACGACGCAGAGAAATCATTGAAAATAAGGGGATGTTTACCAAATATTAAATTTTGTTGATATTTTGTTCACAATCAAATATTAACAAGATCGTTCCTTAACTTTTGTCCAGTAGCTTATTTCCTTTGTTCCATTTAATCTTTATTAAAAATGACTATTATGGAAATTTTTGTAACTTTGTATAATATTTATTCATTAGACCCTAATTTTTATTCGGTGAACATTTCATTGCTAACCATGCATTAAATTTTAAGTAATACACATATTTATGTCTTTTTTGTTTCCGTTCCTTATATTATGGCCGCTACTGTATGTGAAATTTGTTTGTATACAAATATAAATATAATCAGTTTGTTTATTATATTATTTTATTTATATATTATATATACGCGGTACTAATTTGAAATCGCTCAATATCAGTGATAGAGCTGACATATTTAGTTAGATAGGTGTGAGTTTGTGACCTTGGGTTTCACGCTTTTGCGATCGTCAGACAAACTGATTAAATTTTTAAAAAATATTTAATATATGTAGGGCTGCGTATATATTTTTTTGTGGAAGTGGGAGGAAAATTTGTCGTCGTGACGTCTCTCATACAAACGCAGACATAGATACATCTGTTGACGTACGCAGACTCACACACACGCACGCTCGCCCACCAGTGCTCACACATAAATAACTATATGTGTGTCAGCATATGTCAGTGGGTGTACAAGTGTGTATCTATGTTTGCATTTGTATGAGAGACGTCACGACGACAAATTTTCCTCCAAATTTTTCTACCACTTCAACAAAAATACACCAATATTCGCAGCCCTAAATATATCCAATATTTTAAAAAATTTAATAAGTTTGTTTGACGATAGCAAAAGTCTGAAATCCAGGGTCACAAACTCACCCCTAACTAACTAACTAACTATATATATATATATATATATATATATATATATGTGTGTGTGTGTATGTGTGTGTGTGTGTATATATATATATATATATATATATATATATATATATCAGCATGCAGTGTGGGTATAGAAGAATGCAAAGGAGTATCTTGTACATACAGTGGTAAGATAACTCTCTAAGAGACCTCTAAACATATATGCATATAAATACATATAGAGCAAATAAAAAAAAATAATTACATTCGTGTAAAATCCTCTGTAAAATAAAGACGGAAGCTGATGATGGTTCGCCTGAAATAGACCTATACTTTCGATTTACCATGAAATAACGTGTCTGCCTTCATGTTTTTATATATATATAATCATAAACCTGTAAAAACGGAAACGATAATTTCAAAAATTTATCTAATATAAATGAAATAAAAGATCTCAATGGGTATTATCCAGAGCAATATGAAATGCAGAGAAGAAAATCCAGAATTTATTTCGGCAGTTCTAAAAATGACAACGGGTTTGAAGAAGTAGTTTGTAATTCTTACAATTGCTGAAATAAATTCTGGATTTATAACCGGTTAATTATGTGTTGAGTCTTCTTTATACTTGTATATTCTTTTTTCATTGAATACGTTCGACACGAATGATTTAATCAATTTAAAAATAAAAGTTTTTTCAACATTATAATATTTTTTATATTCTTTAACTCTTGAAGAACGGGAAAATAATAGAATGCTGGAAAAATCAATAAAATATTGATTAAATCATTCTCGTTGTTCGTATACAATGAAAGGAGCTTAAAAGAAAGTTTGCTGCCTAAATATACATTAATTTATATATATATATTTACGCTCTCACACCCTGATTGAGCACTCTGGAAGAATGGTAGACTTTGAAAAACAGTAGCTACTCTGGCGTGTACGCATTGCTCATTTAGTAAAATTAATTAGATCACTCTAGCTATTGGGCGCGGATAATGATAATATACGCGCGTAAAAATGTCTGCCTTCTTCCACCGAACGCCCATAGCCAAGGGGTAGAATGTGTGTGTGTGTGTGTGTAAAGTCTGCCTCCTTCTACCGAGCGCCCATATCTTAGAGGGAGAATCGCCGACTGACGCCAATTCGGTCGGGTTTGAATCATGGGTTAAAAAGCAATCGGAGTCTAACCGTACTGATGAGCTGTGATACAGCGAAACAGATATGTCTGCGGATGACAATATAATATATATATATATATATATAGTCATCCGCAGACAGATCGGTTTCGCTGTATTAGGGCTCATCAGTACGGTTAGACATCCGATTGCTTTTACCCAGAATTGAAATCTGACAGAATTGGCGTCAGTCGGCGATTCTGCCTCTAAGATATGGGCGCTCGGTAGAAGGAGGCAGACTTTACACACACACACACACACACACACACACACACACACACACACACACACACACATATATATATATATATATATATATATATATAGTACCTTTAATATGGTACCTTTATGTTATGTACATCATTTGTTCGTTAATCTCTTCAGGTTTGGTTTTTACTGACTGTCAATTTCGTTAAATCACAGTCTGTAAGGCAAATATATGTCAACTTAAGCATGTACTTACTGCCGTCTTGCAAAAGAGGCAGGAATACCAAGATTAAAGAATATAAGCTCAATAAAAAATTCTTTTAACGATTGAGGCAATAACTTTCTTTTTCTTTTTAGCCATCAAATAGACACGGTAATCGCATTCTGATTTTCTCTAAATACGAAAAACAAACAAAAAACAAAACAAAACAAAACGACCAGACCAAACCAGACCAGACGTCAGACATTCGCTATTTCAAATTATCTTCGGTCATCTCAAATAAAAAATAAAGATTAAGTTGCCCTCCCCGGGTAACCTTTGCTTTGCATCAGTCAGTTAAGTGCCATACGTGATACACGCTTTTGGAGATCATGTCTCGAAAGAAGATCATGTCTGGGCAGAAGATTATCCCGCAGTATGTTGCCATTCTTTCTGCGGTAGACTGGTTGCCAGCCAAGGCTATATAACCCAATATGTCCTTTTATTTGAGTTATAGCTAGAAGGGGAACATATATATTATATTATTAAATAATAATTAATGGGGGATCAGTTTATTTCTTCATAACAATATAAAACTGATCCCCCTTTATGCCCAATAAAACCCTTAATCATGTTTTCAAATATTATATTCAGTCAATCAGTTAAGTGCCCTACGTGATACACGCTTTGGGAGATCATGTCTCGGAAGAGACATAACTGACTGGGCAGAAGATTATCCCGCAGTATTTGCCATTGTTTCCTGAGGTAGACTGGTTGCCAGCCAAGGCAATAGAACCCAATCTATCCTGTTATTTAACTCATAGCCTGAGGGGGAAGAGATATATTATATTATTAAATAATAATTAATGGGGGATCAGTTTATTTCTTCATAACAATATAAAACTGATCCCCTCTTTAAACCCAATAAAACACTGAATCATGTTTTCAAATATTATATTCAGTCAATCAGTTAAATGCCTTACGTGATACATGCTTTGGGCGATCATGTCTCAAAAGAGACATGACTGACTGGGCAGAAGATTATCATGCAGTAGGTTACCATTACTTTCTGCCGTATAATGGTTGCCAGCCAAGGCTATACAACCGAATATGTCATGCAATTTGACCCATTGCTAGAGGGAGATTATATGTATTATATTATTAAGTAGTAATTAGTGGGAGATAAGTTTATTGCTTCATAAAAATAGGAAACAGCTCCCCCACTTTATGCCCAATAAAACCCTTAATCATGTTTTCAACTATTATATTCAGTCAGTCAGTTAAGTGCCTTACGTGATACACGCTTTGGGCGATCATGTCTCGAAAGAGACATGACTGACTGGGCAAAAGATTATCCCGCAGTAGGTTGCCATTGTTTTCTACGGTAGACTGGTTTTAGCCAAGGCTATAGAACCCAATCTTTCCTATTTTTTAATCCATAACTGGAGAGAAAAGACGGATTAATACCTTTCCGAAGGGTATTTGTGCGTAAGTGAATGGAAATTTGATCTCGGCTTCAGAATTTCTCGTTCCGGGCCGATTTCCATTGTACCACAACGCACATCCTTGTTTTGGATGACCCTTTTTTTTGTTTTGGATGACCCTTTTTTTGTTTTGGATGACCCTTTTTTTGTTTTGGATGACCCTTTTTTGTTTTGGTTGACCTTTTTTGTTTTGTTTTGGATGACCCTTTTTTTGTTTTGGATGACCCTTTTTTTGTTTTGGATGACCCTTTTTTGTTTTGGATGACCCTTTTTTTTTGTTTTGGATGACACTTTTTTGTTTTGGATGACCCTTTTTTTGTTTTGGATGACCCTTTTTTTTTGGATGACACTTTTTTGTTTTGGATGACCCTTTTTTTTTGTTTTGGATGACCCTTTTTTTTGTTTTGGATGACCCTTTTTTTGTTTTGGATGACCCTTTTTTTGTTTTGGATGACCCTTTTTTTTTGTTTTGGATGACACTTTTTTGTTTTGGATGACCCTTTTTTGTTTTGGATGACCCTTTTTTTTGTTTTGGATGACCCTTTTTTGTTTTGGATGACCCTTTTTTTGTTTTGGATGACCCTTTTTTGTTTTGGATGACCCTTTTTTGTTTTGGCTGACCCTTTTTTTGTTTTGGTTGACCCTTTTTTTGTTTTGGATGACCCTTTTTTTGTTTTGGATGACCCTTTTTTGTTTTGGGTGACCTTTTTTGTTTTGGATGACCCTTTTTTTTGTTTTGGATGACCCTTTTTTGTTTTGGATGACCCTTTTTTTGTTTTGGATGACCCTTTTTTGTTTTGGATGACCCTTTTTTGTTTTGGCTGACCCTTTTTTTGTTTTGGTTGACCCTTTTTTTGTTTTGGATGACCCTTTTTTTGTTTTGGATGACCCTTTTTTGTTTTGGGTGACCTTTTTTGTTTTGTTTTGGATGACCCTTTTTTTGTTTTGGATGACCCTTTTTTTGTTTTGGATGACCCTTTTTTGTTTTGGATGACCCTTTTTTTTGTTTTGGATGACACTTTTTTGTTTTGGATGACCCTTTTTTTTGTTTTGGATGACCCTTTTTTTTGTTTTGGATGACCCTTTTTTGTTTTGGTTGACCCTTTTTTGTTTTGGCTGATCCTTTTTTTGTTTTGGATGACCCTTTTATTTGTTTTGGATGACCTTTTTTTTGTTTTGGATGGCCCTTTTTTTGTTTTGGATGACCCTTTTTTTTTTGTTTTACATAGAGTCCACGAAACAGTCACCAGCTGATATCTTTCTCCCTGGCTAAATTAAACCAATTTAATAGTTTTCTTTTTCCTCATGAACCGTATTCCTTCGGGGCGTAGGCGAGCATGAACTCCCACTTGACCCTGTCCCTTGTCGATTTTAATATTTTTCTCTTGGTATCCTCCCAAACCCTGGCCCACCATCCATTTGCTCAAGTCCATCAAGTACGTCAGGCACTGTTTTTTTCCCAGTTTCTTTTTTTTTCTCTATCCCTCCTTTCTCCAGACTTATTTTGATCACGGGCTCAGTCTATGTTATCCTCGGCATCCTTCTGTAGTACCACATTTCAGCTGCCTCGAGCCTCTCCTTCATTCTTGAAGAGTGATCGACCAACATTCACTGCCATACAGAAAGACAGATACCACAAAGCAGTCAGGCACTCTTTTCTTTGAGGTTTTCAATGAGATTTTCCAGTGTCTCTGTATTCTGGTTAGCTTTGAAAATGCGTCGTTGTCCATGTCAATGCTTCTTCGGATTTCCGTGTCACACTTTCCAGCCTCTGTCAGAACGCTTCCTAGATTTTAAATTTCTTTTTTTTTAATCTTATCACCCCAAGCAAGGCATTCTACTGCCACTGTTGCGCAGGGGGTTACATAGGGGAAAGTGATGAGAAAGAGGGGTCAGTTATGGGAAATTTCAGGAGGAGGGTGATAGATGGATGAGAATATCGAGAATAGGGGTAGAGTAGGGGGGAAAAAGAGATTGAGAGAATGAATGCAAGTTAGTGAGATAGGAGATGACAATTGACCTTCCATTAAAATTCCTGAAGCCTTCTTTACTTTTTCTTTTTAGTTTCATCGAACTTCAGGTGGCATTTTGAGATCTTCTTTTTGCTGATGACCATACATTTTGCTTAATTAAACGTTGTGCACAGTCCTGTCTTCTCGCTTTTTCTTGCTACCTTCAGCACAGTGTCTCCCGCGCATTTTTCTTTTAATCACTTCATCCCAAGCAAGCCATTCCATTGTCACTATTGCGCAGGGAGTAACATAGGGGAAATGATTAGAAATAGTGGTTAGATATAGGAAATGTCAGAAGGAGGGTGATAGACGAGGATGGGGGGTTAAAAAGATGGGAAGGGTATTTGAGAGAATGGGTGCCAGTTAGTGTGTTAAGAGGTGTCTATTTACATTTAAACTCCTGGAGATTGTAGCTGTCGGGGAAGCAAGTGTTTGGAAGGGAATTCCACAGGCGGGAAGTGCAAGAAAAGAAGCTGCTGGAGTAGAAATTGAGGTTACATCTTATCTGTTTCACATCGTATATTGTTGAGATTGTGGCAGATAGTGGCAGCAAATGACGAATCCTGGCAAGGACTTTATCTCTCACTGAATTGTTTCGTTGTACAGCTTGAATTTAATATATTTCGTAATTTTTCCAATCCGAAGGTGCAATCTATTGGATATTAGTTAACAGCGAGTGATTTGGCACACAAGTAGATTGGTGTAGTCAGTCCAAATGAAAGATTAAGCCATTCAGTGATCTAATGGGGATATATAGTAATTTACTAAGCGCAACTTAGATGTGACACACGGTCGAAAGCATGGAGCGATCAGCGAGGATCGAGCCCACTGCTGAATTGCAATAGTTCCAGCGAGACAAGTTGGCTAGCCATTGCACCACCTCGAGGCGATCCTAATTGATATATATATATATATATATATATATATATATATATATATATATATATATATATATATATATATATATATATATATATATAAAAAATAAAAGTGAATAGAATCCACCCATGCAAATGTGTTGGGCAGGCCCATTATAGTAAAGTGGCCTAGACCACTTGCTGCATTAGATACTCTCCTATAAATGAGACAGCCAAAAAGGGGACAAAAAAAAGGCAGCCATTTTTAGAAGGCAATTTATTTGATTTCAACAAAATCGAAAGTGAAATCAAACGAGGTTACAATGAACAGCTATCTGCAAACAGATGGCATTTTTGGTAGACTCAGACATAAATTTGCAAGAAATTCACGACAATATATATGTGTGTGTGTGTGTGTGTGTGTGTGGAATATATATAGACAATATTTTACAGTTGAAGAATTGTCATTTCAGTCAGTCAGGTAAGGGCCATACGTGGTACACGCTTGGCCGATCATGTCTCTTTCGAGACATGACTGACTGGGCAGAAAATCTTCCCGCAGTAACTTGGCATTACTTTCTGCATTAGACTGGTTAACAACTACTGTTACAAAACCCAATCTGTCCTGCTATTTAACCCATAACTTGAGGGAAAAGAAACGGATTAATATGTTTCCCGAGTATTTGTGCGTATTGTGAGTTCAACGAATTCGACTTCAGGACCTTAAAAATCTGTTTCTTTAGCTTCAAGTAACGGATATTTGTAAAGAGACAGCTTTGTAAAGTCCTGTTCAAATGACTATTCTCCAAACGAAAAATATGGTTTATTCAATGTAAAATTAATATTTGCTATGTAAATTAAATTTACAGTGAGCTTTCTGACGGAACAGTTTTAATATTTATTCTAATATTACAAGGATCCTTTGGGATTATTTCCCAAGTTTTTTCTACAGACTTATTACGGCTATATTTATGTATATTATGCGACCTCTAAGAGGAGTTGTTTGGTGGTGACCACAATATGTACTTGGTTTACCTTGAGTATTTTTCACACCTCAGGACATCATTAGGAGCCAGGGGGTTAATCCGAGGGTAACCTCAATTGAATCATTTGCGAAATCGTTTCTCGATAGATCTCGGCGGGTGAAACAAAATAAACGAGGAATCTTTGATCTAAGAGGCGTTGATCTATAGCGACCACAATATGTAGTTGGTTTACCCTAAGTCCTTTTCACACCTCAGGACATCATTAGGAGCCAGGGGGTTAACCCGAGGGTAACCTCAATTGAATCATTTGCGAAATCGTTTCTCGATAGATCTCGGCGGGTGAACGAAAATAAACGAGGAATCTTTGATCTAAGAGGCGTTGATCTATAGCGACCACAATATGTAGTTGGTTTACCCTAAGTCCTTTTCACACCTCAGGACATCATAAGGAGCCAGGGGGTTAACACGATGATAACTTCACTTGCAAAATCGGTGTTTGTTAACCCTAAGTTTTTTTCACATCCCAGAACATCAAAAAGAGTCAGAGGGTTGACCCTAAAGGTAACCTCACTTGCAAAATTGGTGTCGGTGAGTGAACCAAAATAAATCATAATTAGGATATACATACGCAATACAATCCAATAATATGAAATTATAAAATACCCACCCTGAATTTGAGAGACAGATCCCCACCCATATCACAAGAAGGAAAGCACTGAACATTCAAAGAAACCCCCGAAACTAGATACCTTTGATCAGCCTGTGTTCATTTGACGGTGCGCAAAAATGAACAAATACTTATTTTGTGTATAAAACATTTAGTCCCATATTTTAATTCCAACGCCTGATAAATATCACTGTCTCTCTCCCATTACAAATTTGAAGAGGTTGGACTTTCTACATAACACGATGAATTATGACATTTAAAAAATCGATTATAGAGAAATATTGTAGCATTTCCTATGTAGGCAGTTTACTATTTTATTAATTACGCAGATATGAATTTGATTGACGACTAAAATCAGACAACCAGTTCGAATTTTATACACTCCGTGATTCACCCACAGATGAGATTTTCTGACAATTACTAAATTACTAAGTAACACGAGAAAAACTGTTAAAAACAAATATGCGATATCTTATATGGCTGTGAATGCTAAGCAATCTCCCGACGGATGAGGAGAAAACTAGACACGGAGACTTACCACGCCGAAGTAAGAGAAGGCGGTTTGTCTGCACATGCGTTTGTAGACGTCATGGAACCGCTAGGCAAACTCATGCAACTCATAAAGTTTTTGGAATGACACTGCGCATGCGTCATCGGCGAAAGCGAGGCTTTTACACGCGAGAAATTTCGGTTTCTTTCTCGAGACCAAAAACGCATAAAATGAGCCATTTTCTGTTTCGGGGTCAGTTTGGTGTTAACAATTCGTGAAGGCTATACCGGTGCTCGGGAGACAGTTTGGTTTACGGTGCGCGGGGAACCGAGTCCCGAGCGAAGCAGTGTTCCGGGTTCTACGTGGAGCAGCTGGGAGAACGGATCCAAGCGGTCATTAATTCCTTTACCAACTACACTCCGAGAAACAAATACTACAGAATTGTGGTTCTACAGAAGGATACTGAGAACTCAGCGGGCTGAGCGAATAAGTCTTTAAGGAAGAACGAAAGAAAATGGCAACAGAAAAAACGTATATACTTAGAATTAAGAAGACAGAATTTCTTTGGACACAATAAAGAGGAAGGATAGTACATTGTAGGCAGCAGAGACGGAGGGAGACAGTGAGTTCTTTGTGGATGGATCGGGGAACGTGCGTGTGAGTGTGGGCCTTAGCAATAGATAACAGACAGACAATTCCTCAAGGATCAAGCTTCGTCTATCCTCTTTATCATCATTTCTTCTTACACTCATACGACTCAATATTAAATTCCTAAATTCAATGTGATTCATCTAATCAGCTAACTCTCTAATTGGAGCGGCTCTAGAACCTTGTATTTGATGGAAATTAGCAAAACGAAAAAAAAAAAAATCTGACACATATCCTTGAAAGAAGAAAAGTAAATCAATTATAGTGTCTCGTCAGGTTTTCATCCGAATTCGAAAGTGTCAGTCGAACCCTCGGTTGTCGGGCGAAGTAACGACTCGGGGTTTTGTCTACAGGCTGGGATTCGGCTAAGAAAGGGAGACAAGCTGTACCTTCGTACTAAGACAGTCTTAGTACCCGATCGCGCGTATAACGAGGCTGGCCAAATTTTGACCTTTGGCTAGAGTGCCCGTGCTCGGGTTTCCCACGTAGAACCTGGTGGGTAGTGTCATATCCCGTCTCAATGGGGAGAACTTTGGCTAAATACTCGGAGTTGGGCACCTCGACGTGGTGTAACGGTTAACAAGCTTGAGTTCGATGCTAACTGGATACGCCATAATTTCAGCCTTGTGCCACATCTAAGCGGCCTCGGGAAATCACCGTCATGTCACAGATAGCAGTAACGTTCGATCAGCTAAGAATGAGTCACACGAGATTAAACCCTGATAAGAAATACAGTGAATGCTGTATAATTTCATCAGAGATGAAGTAAATACCTAAATATAGTTCTACAGAAGGATGCTGGGGATACCACGGACCGAACATGTGAGCAGCAATGAAGTTTTCCAGAGAATTCAAACGGAAAGGAAACTTATACTTAACACCAGGAAAAGCCATCTGTAGTTTCTGGGACATGTAAAGAGGAAGGAGTGTTTGGAGAATTTGATACTCACAAGGTGGATAGCTGGAAAGAGAAACAGGGTAATGCAAGCTGTAACATATTTAATGGGTTTGAGCAAATGGTTGAAGCAAATGGTTCGGAGGGGTAATGAGAGATAGGGTATTAAGATCAACAAAGAATGATCGCCTATGTCCTGAAGGGACACGGCACAAAGAAGAAGAAGAAGCAAATAGAAAAATTTGAAAGTAGTCTATTCGAATCGCAACACTTACTATTGGCCAGGAGTGTAACCAATTTGTATGTTCCTTTTCTATGTGTAGTGTTCCTTCAGGACGTAGGTGATCATGGCCCTCCACTTCTCTCTATCCCATGTCGCTCTTAATAACCTTTCTCCTGTTATCCCACTCAATTCTTGATCCACCATCCATCTGCTCAAGTCCATCAAGTATGTCAAGCGTTGCCTTCCTTTACCTTTCTTCTCTGTCCGTCCTGTGAGCATCAGATTCTCCAGGCCATCCTTCCTCATTACATGTCCCAGAAACTTCGGCTGTCTTTTCCTGAAGTTAAGTATCAGTTTTTTTCTCGTGTCCATCCTCTCCGAAACCTTGTCGGTGTACACGTATTACGTCCATAGTATCCTCAGCATCCTTCTGTAGAACTACATTTCGGTTACATTTAAGTTTTTCATTTATTTTTAATGAGATTATCCAGCATTCGCTGCATATTGAAGGACAGAAGTCATATAATAATCAAATCTAACGTCTCTGTTTCCAGTGAAATTTTCCTCTCTCTTAATACTTCTTTTTAATCGTTTCACTGCAAGCAAGGCGGTAACGCCACTGATGCGCAGGGGGCTACATAAGAGTAAATGATTAGATAGAAGGAGAGTAAGGAGAAAGACGAACCAGTTACAGGGGGTGTCAGAGAAAGGACAAGAGAAGGATGGAAATACAGGTGTGAAGACTGATGCAAAGGTAGAAAGAAAGGAAAATATATACAGGGTGAGGTAGAAAGAACTGGAGTCAAGTGGATAAGAGATGGGTATTGACATTGCATTTAAATTCCTGGAGGTTGTAGCCGTTAGGAAATCAAGAATATGGAAGGGAGTTCCACAGGCGGGAAGTGCGAGAAAAGAAGCTGCTGGAGGAGTAGAATACTTTATTCAGCTTCTGGAATGCATCCTTGGCCATAGGAATACGCCTTGGGATCTTAGTGTCGCACTTCTCGTCCTCTGTTTTATGTAGTCATGTCTTTCGGCTTTCTTTAACCCCGTCTTGTAAGTGTTCCTTTAGTTTCTTCAGTGGAAAGTCAGTCAATTAAGTGCCATACGTGATACACGCTTCGGGCGATCATGTCTCGAAAGAGACATAACTGACTGGGCAGAAGATCATCCAGCATTAGGTTGGAATTGCTTTCTGCGGTAGACTGGTTGCCGACCAAGGCTATAGAAGCAAATCTGTTCTATTATTTGACTCATAGCTAGATGCGGAAGATATGGATTATATTATTAAGTAGTAAATAGTGGGGGATCAGTTTATTACTTCATAACAATAGAAAACGGATCCCCCACTTTATGATCAGTAGAATTTTTAACTATGTTTCCAACTATTATATTCAGTCAGTCAGTTAAGTGCCATACGTGATACACGCTTTGGGAGATCATATCTCGAAAGAGACATAACTGACTGGGCAGAAGATTATCCCGGAGTAGCTTGCCATTGATTTCTGCGGTAGACTGGTTGCCAGCCAAGGCTATAGAACCCAATCTGTCCTGTTATTTGACTCATAGCTAAAGGGAGAAAGAGATGTAATATATTATTAAGTAGTAATTAGTGGGGGATCAGTTTCTTACTTCATAACGATATAAAAGTGACCCCCCATTTTATGCCCAGTAAAAGCCTTAATCATGTTTTCAACTAATATATCCAGTCTGTCAGTTAAGTGCCATAGCTTTCATATTGAAGAACAAACATCACATACAAATCCAGTACTCTCTTCTTTTTATTTATAGCGAAATTTTCCTGTCTCTTAATAGTCTACGCAATTTCTGGAATGCAACCTTGGCCATGCCAATTTCCGCTTTGGATCTCACTGTCGCACTTCCCGTCCTTTGTTAGAACACTTCCCAGGCATTTAAATTGCTGTAGTTGTTAGATTTCAGTAGCCTCGGACGGTAGTTGGCATTTAAAGCTTCTCTTTTTACTGCTGACCCTGCATTCAGTTTTCTTGTAGTTTATACGTAGTCCTTTCTTTGCGCATTCTTCAGTTACCTTAAATCTAAAACATTTAAGTTTTCCCTTAAAATGATCCTTTTTTTCTAATTGCCGGCATAAATGTTTTTATTACTTGAGATCCTTATTAAGTAAAAGAAATGAATTCTATTTTTTATAGTTGATCATTCGTAACGTAAGCTAGGATATGTTGGAGCAATGCAATGAAATCTTTTTCGATATTTTTCCATGTTCAATTCGTTCTTCAATCTCTGTTTCAGCTTTAAATGAACGGTTTATGAGCAAAGGTCACAAATCAATTATTCGATCTCTTGGGAATATATAAAAACCTGGTGGAAGATGGAATTTAACCGGAGCAAATATAATATATTGTGCAATGTATGGATTGATTCACCGTAGCTACTGGATAAAGAAAGTTGTTTGAGAGTAATATTATTTTCAAAATATATATATTTATCGAATAGTATTTGTTGTGGATTCTGAGTGAGGAACCGCACAAAATAATGAACAACAAAAACAGATATGGAGATAGAAAAGTAGGTTATATTGAACGTAATATACAAACTTGAACGCAGGTTAGTAAATCCAGAAATACAATTAGTAAGAAATGAATATATTCAAGTCTTGAAGTGAAGTTTTTGGAAATAGTATATCCGTGTATCTTATTTTAGCTGAGTGGAGCTCAGAGCTAGTCTGATTTCTGATTCGGTAATCTCTGCGTAACTTCGGTATCTCTCGGTAACTTACGTTTCGGTTCCGGTACTTTCCGATAACACTCACGGATCTCCACGATTACTCTCAACTCTCCACTGCTGTTCTCTCTATGGCAGGCGTATATGTATACTCAGTCGAATTTATTATCATATACAAAAGGGGAGATCCCACAACAGTATTATTATTATTATAAAAGTCATATTATAGATTTTGGTTACTTTGTCTTTCCTTCATCTTTGGTGAGATTGTCCAGCATTATCTCTCATATTGAAGAACAAACATCACATAAAAAAATCTAGTACTCTCTTTTTTTTTTTTATTTCTAACGAAATTTTCCTGTCTCTTAATAGCTTTTCTTTTTTTTTAATCATATCACCCCGAGCAAAGCGGTAATGCCACTGATGTGCAGGGGACTACGTTAGAGTGAAAAGATTGGAAAAGAGAAAGCCAGAAACAACATCTTAAACAGGGAACAAGGGATGAGCCTCTTAACCTGTTCAATAGACGAGGGTGGAGTGTGAACTGGGCGATAGTTTCTACGTAGTTTCTGGAATGCAACCTTGGCCATGCCAATTTCCGCTTTTGATCTTACTATCGCACTTCCCGTCCTCTGTTAGAACACTTCCGATGTATTTAAATTGATGTATCTGCTAGATTTTAGTAGCCTCGGAAAGTAGTTGGCATTTTAAGCTCCTTTTTTTTTTTACTGATTATTATGTATTCAGTTTTTATGCAGTCAATTCTTTCCGCTTTAGCCACTTCTTGTGAGTTTTCTTTTAGTTTCTTTACTAGCCTCATTCAGTGGAAAGTCAGGCAGTTATGCCATACGTGATACACTCTTTGGGCGATCATGTCTCAAAAGAGTCATGACTGACTGGCAGAAGATTATCCCACAGTAGCTTGCCATTGCTTTCTTGGCAGACTGGTTGCCAACAAAGCTATAGTAACCAATCTGTCCTGTTATTTGACTCATAGCTAAACAAGAGATGTATTATATTATTAAGTAGTAATTAGTGGGGGATCAGTTTATTACTTCATAACAATATAAACCGATCACCCGCTTTATACCTGTAGAAGCCTTAATCATGTTTTCAACTATTATATTCAGTCAGTCAGTTAAGTGCCATACGTGATACACTCTTGGGCGATCATGTCTCAAAAGAGTCACGACTGACTGGCAAGAAGATTATCCCACAGTAGCTTGCCATTGCTTTCTGCAGACTGACAACAAAAGCCATAGTAACCAATCTGTCCTGTTATTTGACTCATAGCTAAAGGGGGAAGAGATGTATTATATTATTAAGTAGTAATTAGTGGGGGATCAGTTTATTACTTCATAACAATATAAAACTGATCACCCGCTTTATACCTACAGAAGCCTGAATCATGTTTTCAACTATTATATTCAGTCAAATAAGTTGAGTGCCATACGTGATACACTTCTTTTGGGCGATCATGTCTCAAAAGAGTCATGACTGATCATGAAGATTATCCCACAGTAGCTTGCCATTGCTTTCGCAGTAAGATTTGTTGTCAAATAAAGCTATAGTAACTCAATCTGTCCTGTTATTTGACTCATAGCTAAAGGGGGAAGATGTATTATATTGACAATAGTAATTAGTGGGGGATCAGTTTATTATTTATATAACAATATAAAACTGATCACCCGCTTTATACCTGTAGAAGCCTTAATCATGTTTTCAACTATTATATTCAGTCATTGCTATGCCATACGTGATACACTTTGGGCGGAGATCATGTCTCAAAAGAGTCATGACTGATCAAAAGATTATCCCACAGTAGCTTGCCATTGCTTTCTGCAGTAGACTGACACAACAAAGCTATAGCAATCAATCTGTCCTGTTATTTGACTCATAGCCGGGCAAAAGAGATGTATTATATTATTACAGTAATTAGTGGGGATCAGTTTATTATCATAACAATATAAAACTGATCACCCGCTTTATACTCTGTAGTAGTCTTAATCATGTTTTCAACCGCTATTCAGTCAGTCATGCCATACGTGATACACTTCGGGCGATCATGTCTCAAAAGAGTCATGACTGACTGGGCAGAAGATTATCCCACAGTAGCTTGCCATTGCTTTCTGCAGTAGACTGGTTGCCAACAAAGCTATAGTAACCAATCTGTCCTGTTATTTGACTCATAGCCAAAGGGGGAAGAGATGTATTATATTAATAAGTAGTAATTAGTGGGGGATCAGTTTATTACTTCATAACAATATAAAACTGATCACCCGCTTTATACCTGTAGAAGCTTCAATCATGTTTTCAACTATTATATTTCAGTCAGCTAACATGCCATACGTGATACACTCTTTTTGGGCGATCATGTCTCTAAAAAGAGCTGCGATCAGATCAGCAGAAGATTATCCCACAGTAGCTTGCCATTGCTTTCTGCAGTAGACTGGATACAACAAAGCTATAGTAACCAATCTGTCCTGTTATTTGACTCATAGCTAAAGGGAAGAGATGTATTATATTATTAAGTAGTAATTATGGGATCAGTTTATTACTTCATAACAATATAAAACTGATCACCCGCTTTATACCTGTAGAAGCCTTAATCATGTTTTCAACTATTATATTCAGTCAGTCAGTTAAGTGCCATACGTGATACGTTCTTTGGGCGATCATGTCTCAAAAGAGTCATGACTGACTGGGCAGAAGATTATCCCAAGGTAGCTTGCTATTGCTTTCTGGTGTAGACTTGAAGTCACAACAAAGCCATAGTAACCAATCTGTCCTGTTATTTGACTCATAGCTAAAGGGGGAAGAGATGTATTATATTATTAAGTAGTAATTTGGTGGGGGATCAGTTTACATACTACAACAATATAAAACCGACTCAGCCATATACCTGTAGAAGTCTTAATCATGTTTTCAACTATTATATTCGTCAGTCAGTTAAGTGCCATACTTGATAATACGCTGACGATCATGTGTTGAAAGAAAGAGTCATGACTGACTGGGCAGAAGATTATCCCACAGTAGCTTGCCATTGATTTCTGCGGTAAACTGGTTGCCAACAAAGCTATAGTAACCAATCTGTCCTGTTATTTGACTCATAGCTAAAGGGGGAAGAGATGTATTATATTATTAAGTAGTAATTAGTGGGGGATCAGTTTATTACTTCATAACAATATAAAACTGATCACCCGCTTTATACCTGTAGAAGCCTTAATCATGTTTTCAACTATTATATTCAGTCAGTCAGTTAAGTGCCATACTTGATACACGCTTTGGACGATCATGTGTTGAAAGAGGCATGACTGACTGGGCAGAAGATTATCCACCAGTAGGTTGCCATTGCTTTTTGGTTGCCAACCCAGGCTACAGAACACAATCTGTCCTGTTATTTAACCCATAACTGGAGGGAAGATACGGATTATTACCCTTCCCAATGGGATTTGTGTGTAAGTGAATGCACTAAATTCAACTTGAATTCGAACTTGGCTCCCCGATTTGTCGTTGCGAGTCGATATCCACTGCACCACAACGCACATCCGCCAGTGGAAAGTATCTTTTCCTAGATAATGGAGTCTGATACGTGAGCTTTTGACCGGCAAGGGAAATCGCCATTTTCTTTTGCGCATTCCATATAAACAAACTTTATTTATCTTTATTTTATTTTTGCAGAAGTTTGCTGAGTGAGACATAGAACCAGCATGTTGGTGCGTCCACTGAGTATTGAACTCACTTTAGTGAAGTTCGTCTGTTACGCTCTACACTTCTACGCAGAACCAAGGAATCTTATTATCTAGAACAGCCTTTTAAAATGATGTTCTCCTCTGTGAACAAGAGATATGTAAATCTTTTCCATATTTGCAAGAATTAAAATGGCTATCGGAAGCACTGTCTCAGATAACAACGCCTACTGATTGGTTTCTCACGATGGGTGAGTGTATTCAATACAACTGAACGCATGAAATACATTACAGTATTAAAAGAAGAAAGGAAAAAATGTCCGTGGAATATCTGTTGCACGAAAACAAAATTTGACATTATCTTTTATTGGCGTTTTTCATTTGGTCTTGTTCTTTCATTTACAGAAATGCCAAAATCAAAAATAGTGGCAGGAAATCATGACCAAAAAGATGCAAGCGACAAATGGGGAAAAAGTGAACGTCAAGAAAAAAAGGCCGTATATAAAAAGCCAAGGAACAGGAATAAAAAAAAAAAAGAGAAAAAAACAAAACAAAAAAAAAACAAACACATAAAGAAATATATACTCATCGGTTTTGTATAATATTAATTGCAAGAAGATTCAAACTTGTTTGGCAGTTAATAACAACGGACGTAATGAAATCAAGTGAGCTAACAGGATACGTTCAGTGGATCAAAACATATCAATTTCAAAGAGAAAAAGAGTGTGGTAGAAAAACAATTCCCCTACAAGATCTTCTGAAGCATTCGAAGACTGTTTTTTTTATGTGCCGGGTTCCCTAAAAACGCCATCAAATGTGGTTCTCTACAGCCCCCAGTCATCTATAACTTCATTTTAAATACTGAATTCGGATAGTCTCCAGCTCTTAGCTCACATGTATCAAGGATCTTTAACTTCTGTTCAGGGATCTATTTCTATGTGCCGGGTACCTTCATGACTCCACACAATTTCCTATCATTTAGAGACGTTTGTCCCTTTACTATTCCTTCCAGTTGACCATTTCTAAAGCTTCTGTTTCGTTTTCTCTTTTACTTTCACTTTTATTTTTACTTTCACTTTCATTTTACTTCCCTGTAACCCTCTGTGTAGTAATGGCATTAGGGATTTGCTTCTGATAAAATTATTAAAAACAAAATTTATTAATCGTTAAGTAGGTTTATCGCTATTTTTACTGTTTCTCTTGCCTGAAATATTATCTTCTTCTGTAAGAAAATTGTTCTGCGTTTAATTCCATATATGGAGATGTGGTAAAAATGACAAAAAATAAAAGAGGCAAGAGTCGTCTATTCTTCTTCTTCTTCTTCTTCTTCTTCTTCTTCTTCTTCTTCTTCTTCTTCTCAAACAACCCGATCACGGTCCGCAAAAAAAAGAAAATGCAGTTGGCTTGCTTTATGCAGTCGAGGACCGACCATACTTTGCATGCGAATGACGAGACAACGAGATTTCGCGTTAACTGTCCGAGACCGCCTAGCATAAAACATGGGCTCCGGCATTTTGGTTCTTTTTATCACGGAGCAGCTGGATTTTACACGACGCACAGACTCGTTGGCGTTTCCGAGGTAAGCCGTTTTCACAATTTTCCCACAAATATGCATACTATGTTGGAGTTCTTTTGGTTCAGACGAAGTTATTTTTTAGTATCCTTGTCATCCTTGTTTGCACAATCACCGATGTTAAGCAAAAACGCCAAACTTAATCACGGCCTGGATAGATAATCACTTGAGAATACCAGGTGCGGTAAGCTTAGATGTGCCGATGGTAAAATAGATAAAAGACTGGAAACGTTAATTGTAGAGCTTATTCTAATTCCAGTTGGCTTCGTTAAATTCACTTACGAGCAAATACATTTAGTAGAAGTATAAAAATCCACATCTTCAACCCCATCTATAACTTAATTAGCAAAACTTGTATCACTAAATTTTTGCAGTCCAAAAACAATATTTATGCGTTTAAAAGCCTGCAAAAGGTTGATAAGACGTAAAAAACGAATCAATCAATCAAATCGTGTAGAACCACAGCCCTGTAACCTCTGGATTTCCCTTTCTGATTGGTTGTTTTGCAACAACTAAAATGGATGGCACATGTATCTCGAAGATAGTCAAGATGTTAACATTCTACACTACTTCAAATCAGTAGTTAGGAAGAGAAATCTCATCAATATTGTAAAGAGCGATAACAGCCACTGGATTCGAGAAACCTTGTATTCAGGAAAAATAAAATGAATCTGAACGAAATTGCCCAGATTTAAAAAAAACAAAAAACAATATAATTATTAAATTCCCAGCATTCCTCGTTCGTACGCATGTGTAGTCGTACGAACGTAAGAAATTTAATCCGATGAACTCGTAAAGGACGAAACGAGTCACACGAAAACTGTTTTCAATTTGCCATACATTTTACCTCATATATATATATATATATATATATATATATATATATATATATATATATATATATAATCTAAACTTATTTATAAATGGAACTTTGTGTGTGTGTGTGCGCGTCCGTTACCTATAGACTCCGAAACGACTGAACCAATTTCTTGAAAATTTACACAGTTGTACTATAAGCGTCTGCGAGTGTTCTTATCTAGGTTTTGTGTCGAAGTACCCCCGATACATATCGAAAATCGATAATCGAAAAAATCGGGTTATAGAAGGAGTGGTCTGATTTTAATCGCATTTGATACACTCATAGGCAAAGACATGTCTAAGGCTATATCGTGTTGAATACACCGGTTCCCGTCCGATCACCGAACTTAAACAACATCAAGCCTGGTCAGTACTTAAATGGGTGATCATTTGGGAATACCGGGTGCTGTAAACGTAAGGACCAAGAATGGTCCAGCGGTTCTCCAGGTTTGGGAGTAGGGTGCAGGGTTAACAACCCTGCCCCGTAAAAAACTGTTTGTTACAGAAAGAGCAACAAAAAGTTGCTGCCCTATGCACCATCTGGGTGTGATGATGGGTAAATGATGATGATGATAGAAAAAGACACAAGAAACGATATTCAGAAGTTGCAATTCTTACAATAGTGTAGAAAATCGATAATATATATATATATAAGGCAATATTTTTGTATGTCTGTCTGTTTATCTGCCTGTATGTCTGCATTTTTCAGCCCTTTTATTTTAGTTTTTGCTTCGGGTTTGGCTCTAAGTGGGTATAATTGTAGTTCTTACTCTCAGCCATGATACCATTTACTCAGAGGACTTATTTAGCCTTCAAAATTCAGTTTACAACGAAAAAGACTTATTTGATATTGATACCAGAAAATCACAATTTGACTTACATCCATTCATTTTTCTTTCAGTCTACGGTTTCGCTTTAACTGGAAACAACTGTTGCTTTTTAGTCTTTCATGCCAACGTCCAAAGAGTCTGTCCCCGCATATATTCGTTCCAGTAATCCTGGACTTAGTACAAGACCTACTCAGGCCGTCCAAGAGTCAGCTACTTCTTGACTAATCAGGATTGTGCCTCCATGTATGAGAACACTTGGTTCTCTGTCCTGCATAGTGCTCAAACCGCTTATTATTTGCGTGTTCATGAAGCAATTTATTTGAAATTACATCGTCCTAGTTTATGCAGGCAAAGGGAGAACTTTATACGATCGTTGAGACTTTTGGAAAGACTGTGAGTGATGTTTTTGTCTAATTTTTTTAACTCTTATGGCGCTGTGGTTTACCTTTACGTTTTAATTATTTTAATAAATTTAATTTTAAACCAGCTCCAACTTTCCTTCTGTTTAGTTTACATTTGAATTTTTGTGTCATATGTATTATTATAAGTGCCACGGATAATTTATGAATGAGTGATGGCCGAAAGATGTCTGAGGTCTTAAAAAAAAAAGAAATAAAAGATGACGTCCTGTTTATTCAAATCAATATATATATATATATATATATATATATATATATATATGTGTGTGTGTGTGTGTGTGTGTGTGTGTGTGTGTGTGTGTGTGTGTGTTTTTTTTAATCATTTCACCCCGAGCAAGGCAGAAACGCCACTGATGTGCAGGGGGTTACATAAATGTAGAAAGATTAATTAGAAAAGAGTGAGGAGTACAAGCTAGTTAGAAAGGAACAATAGAAAGCTGAGAAAGCAGGTGCAATGACAGATACATGGGCGGAGAGAACGTGAGGATTATACAGGGGAGGGGAGAGAGCTAGAGTCCAGTGGTTAGTAGGTGAGTATTAACTTTGCTTTTAAATTTCTGGAGGTCGTAGCCGTCAGGAAAGCAAGAATACGGGAGTGAGTTCCACAGGCGAGAAGTGCGAGAGAGGAAGCTGCAGGAGTAGAATTGTCGTCTGCGTTTGGCTAACCTGACTGTGAATGGGTGGGACCCAGTTGCCAGTCTGGTTGCACGGGTAAACACCTGGTTGCCAGTCTGGTTGCACGGGTGTGTGGAATTAATGTGTGGAAATTTATTACTTAGCTGGGCAGTTTTATTTTCTCTGCAGAAAAAGCGAATGACCCTAAAGTGTGTAGACATTACAATAATGACCCCACGAATATTAGAATTTGGCAAAACTGAAATTAAACTGATCTAGTATTTAAAAATCTCAGCCGTATTCATTCTAATTCTGCTTTAAATTAAACTTGATATTGACAAAAATTTGATTGCTTTTCCACCAATAAACAACTGCAAAAAGAAAGCCCATCAATTTTGGCACTAAACAACATTATAATTTAATACCGTATATATACATAGTCATCCACATACAAACGTTTTTCGCTGTAGCACTGCTCATCAGTGTGGCTGGACACATCCACTTGCTTCTGAACGGGATCGAAACTCGACCGATTTTCTGTTAGTTAGAGAGTCTCTACCCTCTTAAGCTATAGGCGCATGGAATCAGAGAAAGGAGATTTTAACGCGATGTATAAAAGCGGGGTAAACACACTGCAGTCACTAGAAGAATTCAATTTATTCCTGAAGAGGAATGCTTACATCGCAGAAGTATATTGATTATTTAAGTTTTATTAACTATTTTCAAGTTATTTAAAGACAAATATTTGTTTTAGATTGTAAGAATTTTTGTTTTAGATAGTAATAGTTTAATGATGCAAATTTAACTATTTAACACATAAGATGGATTCATACATTTGTGAAAGGTATTTTCACCTAAGTGAATATAAAAGCTCCAGCTGGAATTGGAATACGGCTATATATATATATATATATATGATAAAAAATATATATATGATAAAATATATATATATATATATATATATATATATATATATATATTTTATCACTCATTAAATGCACAGATTTGATTTAGTTCCGCCACCATAAAATAGACCAGAAATACGCATGCGTGCTTTCTTACGCATGCGTGCGTTCTTACGCATGCGTAACAACGTACGCATGCGTACTTAGTTATTATTTATGAATAACAACAAATTAGATCAGTGCTGTGAAGAAAAAAATGGGAAAAAATAAGAAAAAGCTGTTGGTTGAACGGTGACTGAAGTTTAGTTCGTTTGCACTAATCACCAGTTGATAATTAACACATCCCTGGGCAGAAGAAATCCCCCTGGTAATGAAAAATCATTACAAACTAATCAACACAGAGACGGCTCTGTTGAGTCAACGGTTCTGAACAATGGTATTTATAATTTCACTTTTAAATGCTTTAAGGACATAGCCAAGTAGACAAACTACAGGACTCCCGACTACGAGGTTAACATTTCATGTTTCTTCTGATTTTCATTTCGAGAAACATTTTTTCAATTTTTTTAAGAGTTTCACCACAAGCAAGGCGTCACTGGCACTAGTTCCCAGGGATTTACAATGAGAGAAAAGACTAGGAACACGGGGTATTGGATGTGCGTTGTGGTGTAGTGGATATCGGCTCGGAATGAGAAATCATAGAGCCGAGTTCGATTTCCAGTTGAATTCGTTGCATTCACTTTTTCGCTAATACTCGTGAGAAAGGTATTAATCAGTTACATTTCTCTCCAGCTATGGGTTAAATAGTTTGACAGATTGAATTCTATAGCTTTGATTGACAACCAGTCTACCAGCGAAAGTAATGGCAATCTACTGTGGTAAAATGTTTTTTTTTAATCACATCACCCCAAGCAAGGCGGTAAGGCCACTGGTGTGCAGGGGGCTACGTAAGAGTGAATAGATTGGAAAAGAGAAAGCCGGAAACCACGTCCTAAGCAGGGAACAAGGGATGAGCCTCTACACCTGTTCAATAGACGTGGGTGGAGTTCTACCCAGTCATGTCCCTTTCGAGACATGATCGCCCAAGCGTTTATCACATATGGCACTTAACTAACTGACAGATCGCAAATTTGTAATGCGATTCTATGATGTCACACCGCGTGAAAGACCAAAATTTTAACAGAACCATATGTCTAAATGCAATTTAATGTGTTATGACCAGATTAAAATGTGAATTCATTAAGTGTGGGTTGTTTTGATTTAATGTTGATGGCTTCCAATATCTGAAGGTTCTATTTACTGTGTATATGTGTGAGTATTATTGTGTTCTCGACTAAAATCTGTCTAATATTACCTATATGTCTATGTTTTTCTAGGAAATGTTGCTTAATTGAACTATAATCATAAAAGTGACAGGTAAGTCTACGGGAGAGCGTAGTTGTAGTAAAACCAATATATGTATAGGGTTTATTATTAGTACCAAATATTTTTTTATAATCGTGTCGCCCCAAGCAAGGCATTTTACTGCCACTGTTGTGCAGGGGTTACATAGGAGGAATGTTATGAGGAGTGAGAGGTTGTAGGATGTGTCAGGAAGAGAGTAGGAGAGGGAAGAGATTACTGATGAGAGTGGGGTGGACGAGGAGGAATGTTATAAGGTGTGAGCGTTTGCAGGGGGTGTCAGGAAGAGAGTAGGGGAGGGAAGAGACTACTGATGAGAGTGGGGTGGATGTAGAAAAGCATGAGAAAGAGAGAGGATGTAAGTTAGTGTGACAGGAGATGACTATTAACTTTACATATGTATTCTTGGATATATATATATATATGTATATATATATATATATATATATATATATATATATGTTTCATTTATCTATTATAAAAATTTTAACTCATTATCAACAATAATAACTCTCTTGCAAGATCCAAATTACAGAGAACCAGTATAATTCAGAAATTCACATATCCCTGAAGGAACTGCGTTCTTGATCAACCTACATTATAATTATACTGGAAATACTGCAACATGCTTAACAAGAAGACTCACGTTAGACACTTTTGGCCATTGCTCAATTAGGTTTCATTTAAGTCCACATAGAGACCTACCAAACTCAATCCTTCGCATACTCCTTGATAATCGAATCGAAACTTATTTATAAATGGAACTTTGTGTGTGTGTACATGTGTGTGTGTGTGTGTGTGTTACCTATAGACTCCGAAACGGCTGAGCCGATTATCTTGAAAATTTACACAGTTGTACTATAAGCGTCTGCGAGTGTTCTTAGCTAGGTTTTGTGTCGAGGTACCTCCGATAAATATCGAAAATCGATAATCGAAAAAATCGGGTTATAGAAGGAGTGGTCCGATTTTAATCAAATTTGATACACTCATAAACAAAGACATAAGAAACGATATTCAGAAGTTTTAAGGTTGCAGTTCTTACAATCGTGCAGAAAATCGATAATATATATATATATATATATAAAAGCAAGATGTTTGTGTGTGTGCGTCTGTTTATCTGCCTGTATGTCTGTATTTTTTCAGCCCTTTTATTTTAGTTTTTGCTTCGGGTTTGGCTCTAAGTAGGTATAATTGTAGTTCTTAGTCTCAGTCTTGATACCATTTACTCAGAGGACTTATTTAGCCTTCAAAATTCAGTTTACGACGAACAAGAGTTATTTGATATCGATACCAGGAAATCAAAATTTGACTTACAGCCATTCATTTTTCTTTCAGTCTACGGTTTCGCTTTAACTGGAAACAACTATTACTTTTTAGTCTTTCGTGCCAACGTCCAAAGAGTCTGAGCTCCAGGACCATGGATTAGTTTTAAAGCTTTCATTACACCCGAGCAACGCCGGGCTATACTGCTAGATTAAATAATAAGTGTCTATTATAATAACATTTCAATTAAAAAGAAATGAATTTGTTAAATTGTTATATGTTAGGAAAAGAGAGTGAAGAGGAAGAAACAGAGGGAGAGAAAGACAGAGAAGAAGAGAACAAAGGAGAGAAAGAAAGGATTTTGATGTGGCAGAGAGAAATAACCTTTTCAGCCATCTTTAATGCATTCGTAATCAGGCAAGTTATTACTCGAAACTCCGGACTTCGCAATTAGAATTCGGCAAAGCAAAGGTCAGTAAATCATTTTCTTTTTATCACTGTTTCAAATGCCATTTCTTTTATCCGATACAAATGTAACTTCAGGACGGACATCTGAGATCATGTTCATTTATACAAGGTGCGATGGATAAATTGCCTTTGAAATGATGCCAAAATAAATATAACGCTAACAACCTATTTTAACAGATACCTTAGTCAAAATTGCACAGAAAATACTTTGAAATAGTAAAGAGTAAATTTATTCTATAAAATGCCCATTAACTTCAGCCAAAACATCCTTGCGACTTCGGAATTGCTGCAATTCTTTTTTGATTTTTATTAACAATTATTCAAGTCCAGTGTCTAAGTGAGAAAGTTGATGACTTTAGCATTAGTGGTAGTGGTAATATTTAGCACGTGATCTTTAAAAAAAATTATCAGTTTCTTTCTTAATCAGTCTATGTTTCGTGGACGTCTTTTACGGATGAGAATTACACCGTCATCTCTATAGTGCCTGGTGTTTTTAATATAAAAAATAAATCTTAATTACCACAATAAAAAAAAATCTAGACAGTTCACATGGCTCTGCTGAATCATACGTTCCCATAGTAATATCAAATTCTGGGTTACTTCTTTTGGTCCAGTTATGGAATAGTAATTATGGAATAGTATCATATTTTGTCTCTGCTTTATAATGTTTATATTGCGGTCTGCTATTAGAACTGTAATTTTTTGATAAATTGATGCCAGTTAGTTAAGTGCCACACGAGATACACGCTTGGGCGATCATGTCTCTTTAGAGACATTACTAACTGGGCAGAAGATTATCCCGCAGTAGGTTGCCATTACTTTCTGCGGTAGACCGGTTGCCAACCAAGGTTATAGAACTATTTCTGTCCTGTTATTTGACTCATAGAGGGGGAACAGATGTATTATATTATTAAGTAGTAATTAGTGGGAAATCAGTTTATTACTTCATATCAATGTAAAACTGATCCCCCACTGCATGCCCAATAAAACCGTTATTCATTTTTTCAACTATTATATTCAGTCAGTCAGGTAAGTGCCATAAATGACACACGCTTTAGGCGATCATCTTGAAAGAGATATGACTGACTGTTTCCGTAACAAAATTTCTGTGACGTAATTTAGGAACCATCTTAGACCTTAGATGTTTTACGGAGCAAATGTAAAAAATCGGCTTCATTCGCCAAAAAGTGCGAAAGGGAAAATTGCTGAACTTAAACTCAAAAAGTATGTGTAGACCTGGCTTCCCTGTAGATATGTGTCCCTAAAATGTTTGAATGGCGTAGCTTTAAAAATGTAGGCGTGCATAGGGAACAGTCACGCACAGACTCACAGAAGTGGTTAATACTACATCATCATCAAGGAGTGAAATGTTTTAAGTTGCAGTATGCTAATAATAATAATAATAATAATAATAATAATATATATATATATATATATATATATATATATATATATATATATATATATATATATATATTAGTTAATTAGTTACTTTTTGATCATTATTAAATTAGACCAGTACACAGTTGCATTAAAATCTGTTCAATACAATTATATCGTAGAACTTTTGAATATTTTCATTTGGAAACTAGTTATTTCGCGACCTCGGTTTCTACCTTTTGATGTCTTCAGACAATTTACAATAAGTGATTTTAACGTTTTTTAAACGCTCACGTAACAGAGATTTTTTCATGAACACGCTTTTTTCAAAAATAGAAGAAGTGACTTAAGGCTCTTAGAACACTTTCATCCATGATTGTATAATCCTAGTAGATATTTATTGGTATGGTTACACGTGGATATAATTTCTGTTCTTTTTTTTTTTAATCATTTCACCCCAAGCAAGGCATTCCACTGCCACTATTGCGCTTGGGGCTACATAGGGGAAGGTAAATAGAAAGAGTGGTTAGATATAGGAAATGTCAGAAGAGGGGTGATAGATAGTTGGGTGGGTGGGAAGAGTGTTTGAAAGAATGGAAGCGAGTTAGTTTGTTAGGAGGTGTCTATTGACCTTACATTTAAACTCCTGGAGATTGTAACCGTCGGGGAAACAGTCTTGTGGAAGGGAATTCCACAGTCGGGAAGTGCGAGGAAAGAAACTGTTGGAGTAGAAGTTGCGATTGAATTTTATCAGTTTCACTGTAAAAGGGTGGGATCTAGTTGCTAATCTATTATCTCGTTCAAATTCGAACCTAGGGGGCACCAGTGATCTAAGTTCATCGGAGCAGAAGCCGTGAAAGTATTTATAGAAGAGACACAGGGAAGCCACGTCGCGTCGGTGAGAGAGAGACTGCAGTCGGTCTGCTAAGTCGGTATTGATCACATTACAGACCCTCCGCTGTACCTTGTCTAGAAGTCCAAGGAGGATAGCAGGGGCACCCGACCAGATAATTTTTGTCTGGGAACAACATAATAGCCAATTTTTCCTCCTGGCATAATCTGTATGTTATACCACAATTGTAAGTTTTGGCTTTTTTTTTTTTGCTATGCTCGAAGTTATATCGAAATCTTTTCCATACTTTAATTTTAATTTTCACACGTGACTAGCCAGTTTTGTACAATTTTTAAAAATTTTCTAGTTTAAATGTAGACTTATGGTTATTCCTTCTCGTTTTAAAACTGTCTTTGGTAGATCCTAAACATGTTTTGCTTTTGAACAAAACAAAGTACATAACGTACTTTGTTTTGTTCTATATTGATTTTTACTTCAAAGTTAAATATTGGGTTGAACCAGATAATGTTTCGATTTTTATTAATGTTTTTATTTGTCTGCTTTGTTGGGGTTTGTATTCTAAAATGTTCTTATGATCATATTTTTTAGGACATCTTCATAACCTTTTTTCTTTTAATCAAATATTGTTTGGCGAATTTTGTGATAGCATATGCTCTATTCCTTTATGAATATGATTGATTATGCATGTGAGGTGGTTAGATATTGTATTTACGTATTTAAAGTTGCGTTTGCTTTCATTAAATGGAGAGACACTTCCAGTTGGCAAATTAAATTCTGCATCTTTTTCGTTTCAACAACTATTTCAAAATCTAGGTCTTTAAAGAGTTTGGAAAGCATTTTCCTTATTCTACTATTCTTTCTTTTGTTGTCTGGTGCTATCATTAATCAGTCATCTCTGTATAATCCGTGGTTGTCTATTTGGATTATATCATTAATTTTACTTAGAATGTGTATACCAATCAATTCTGAAATTTTCGGATCCGTCAAACAAGCTTCTTCGTAAACAACAAATATTTTTTTTAAATTTTTGATAGTTTCTTTGAATTCCTTCAGATTTTGTTGGGTTTATAAGTCGATACGAAAGGCTATTGGGAAAATTCTCTTTGTGGACTTTTATTGTTAGAAAAGCTTGCTTATTGGTCGAAATTTCAATCTTGTTGCTTAGATCCAGATTTTGTGTAATTTGTTGGGTTTATAAGTCGATACGAAAGGCTATTGGGAAAATTCTCTTTGTGGACTTTTATTGTTAGAAAAGCTTGCTTATTGGTCGAAATTTCAATCTTGTTGCTTAGATCCAGATTTTGTGTAATTTGTTGGGTTTATAAGTCGATACGAAAGGCTATTGGGAAAATTCTCTTTGTGGACTTTTATTGTTAGAAAAGCTTGCTTATTGGTCGAAATTTCAATCTTGTTGCTTAGATCCAGATTTTGTGTAATTTGTTGGGTTTATAAGTCGATACGAAAGGCTATTGGGAAAATTCTCTTTGTGGACTTTTATTGTTAGAAAAGCTTGCTTATTGGTCGAAATTTCAATCTTGTTGCTTAGATCCAGATTTTGTGTAATTTGTTGGGTTTATAAGTCGATACGAAAGGCTATTGGGAAAATTCTCTTTGTGGACTTTTATTGTTAGAAAAGCTTGCTTATTGGTCGAAATTTCAATCTTGTTGCTTAGATCCAGATTTTGTGTAATAATTTTAAGTTCCTCATTGATATTTTCAGTGTAGGAATCTGGAGCTTTTTTCCTGTACTGATAAAGAGGAAGTTAAAATACTTACACAAAAGCTGTATTTAAGCAACAAAATTTACCTGTACAAAATATAAATTTTTTTTTTAATCATCTCACCCCAAGCAAGGCATTCCACTGCCACTATTGCGCTGGGGCTACATAGGCGAAGGTAAAGAGAAGGAGTGGTTAGACATAGGGAATGTCAGGAGGAAGGTGACAGATGAGTAAGGATAGCGAGGATGAGGGTTGGGCAGATGGGAAGAGTGTTTGATAGAATGGGAGCAGTTTAGTGTGTTAGGAGGTGTCTATTGACCTTACATTTAAATTCCTGGAGATTATAGCCGTCGGGGAAGCAATCGTGTGGAAGAGAATTCCACAGTCGGGAAGTGCGAGGAAAGAAACTGTTGGAGTAGAAGTTACGGTTGCATTTTATCGGTTTCACTGTAAAAGGGTGGGATCTAGTTGCTAATCTAGTATCTCGTTCAAATTCGTATTTAGGGGGCACCAGTGATCCAATTTCATCGGAGCAGAAGCCGTGGAAGTATTTATAGAAGAGACACAGGGAAGCCACGTCGTGCCGGTGGTAGAGAGACTGCAGGCGATCTGCCAAGTCGGTATCTATCACATTACAGACCCTCCTCTGAACCTTATCGAGAAGCCCGAGGAGAACAGCAGGGGCACCCGACCAGATATGGCAGCAGTATTCAATGCACGGACGGATGGTAGTTTTATAAATGTGCAGGATAGATTTAGACGGAAAAAACTTCCGGGCCCTACACAGAGAACCGACTTTCATAGCAGCGGATTTAGCAATGGATTCGATATAATCACACACGCACATGTGAACACTTAGAAGAGCATAATATTGTTTAGCTGTATAGATGCTTAATAATGCAAGCTAATTGCTTGCAAATTCTGTGACTGACCAACTGGAGAAGGATCAGGATGTTAGTCCAATTAATCAACAGCAATTAAAACTTGTCAGATTTACTTTTACAAGATATACACATACCTACAATCACTTAGGCAGATGTTCACACTTAGAAATCGTAATATGGTCTAGCAGTATAGCTCCATCTACATATTGGACTACTTTTCTATTTGTTTCAACAACTATTTTAAAATCTAGATCTTTAAAGAGTTTGGAAAGCACTTTCCTTATTTTATCATTCTCTCTTTTGTTGTCCGGTGCTATCATTAATCTGTCATCGCTGTATAACCCGTCATCTCTGTATAATCCGTCATCTCTGTATAATCAGTCATCGCTGCATAATCCGTCATCGCTGTATAATCCGTCATCTCTGTATAATCCGTCATCGCTGTATAATCCGTGGTTGTCTGTGTGGATTATTTCGATGATTTTACTTAGGATGTGTATTCCCATTGTCCAGTGCTATCATTAATTCGTCATCCCTGTATAATCCGTGATTGTCTATGCGGATTATTTCGTTGGTTTTACTTAGGATGTGTATTCCCATTGTCCGGTGCTATCATTAATCCGTCATCCCTGTATAATCCGTGATTGTCTATGCGGATTATTTCGTTGGTTTTACTTAGGATGTGTATTCCCATTGTCCGGTGCTATCATTAATCCGTCATCGCTGTACAATCCGTGGTTCTCTGTGTGGATTATTTCGATGATTTTACTTAGGATGTCTGTTAAATCAATTCTGAAAACTTGGCTCCGTCAAACGAGCCTTGTGGTATATCAATTGTGTCGTTATTTGATTTTTTAATCCATGTTTCAACATTGTTGAATAGTATGGATTTTTCGGCAATGTATAATAATATTTAGGTATTCAAACAGCATATCTATGTACCGTCTAGCGAAATCCAATGCTTCTATTAAGCCTTTTTCAGATATATCAACGAAATGCGCGTTTAAAAACGGTACAATCAGTTGTTGTAACTCTCCTGAAGACACCGAAAGGTATAAAGCCTAGGTCACGAAATAACTGGCTTCCAAATGAAATATATATATCCTTAACATTTACGGACTGACACCTATATATATATATATATTCAGTGAGATAGGAGTGATTTTGTGACCCTGGGTTTCACGCTCTTGCGATCGTCAGACAAACGTTTGGGATGTGGTTTCCGGCTTTCTCTTTTCCAATCTTTCCACTTTTCCCTTTTGTTAATTTCTTTTTTTCTTTCAATTGGAATAGATAGACTGAACTATCGCCCGGTTCACACTCCACCCACGTCTATTGAACAGGTGCAGAGGCTCAACCCTTGTTCCCTGTTTAGGATGTGATTTCCGGCTTTCTCTTTTCCAATCTTTTCACTTACTTTTTTGCTTATTTTTTTTTCAATTGGAGTAGATAGACTGAACTATCGCCCGGTTCACACTCCACCTACGTCTATTGAACAGGTGTAGAGGCTCATTCCTTGTTCCCTGCATAGGACGTGGTTTCCGACTTTCTCTTTTCCAATCTATTCACTCTTACGTAACCCCCTGCACACCAGTGGCCTTACCGCCTTGCTTGGGGTGATGTGATTAAACATATATATATATATATATATATATATATATATATATATATATATATTATATTGTATATCCACTTCAAATTGTACATTTGTTTCGACATTGAAACTACAATGTCTCCTCAGGTGGTGTGGACAGGAATGGAAAGCCGTTTATCTTATATTTGATGAGTTGTGTGTGGGATGTTGGTGGGGGTTAGTGATAAGGCAATTCAAAATACGTATTGCCTTATCACTAACCTCCACCAACATCCCACATACAACTCATTTGTAGTGGATATATAAAAAAATCGTACATGTTCTAAAATATAATTTATAATATATATATATATATATATACATCGTTCTCTAGCTATGGATCGAACACTCTTGCGTATTAGTGCTTGTATACAGTGCGTATATCAGTTAAGTGCCATACGTGATACACGCTTGGGCGATCATGTCTCGAAAGAGACATGACTGACTGGGCAGAAGATTATCCCGCAGTAGGTTGCCATTGCTTTCTGCGCTAGACTGGTTGCCGACCAAGGCTATAGAACCCAATCTGTCCTGTTATTTAACGCATAACTAGAAGGAAGAGACGGATTAATACCTTTCTCAAGGGTATTTGCGCGTAAGTGAATGCAATGAATTTGGCTGGTATTCGAACTCGGCTCCTCGATTTCTCGTTCCGAGCCGATATCCAATGCACCACAACGCACATCCTCAAATATCTGACTGGCTGGTTTCATTGCTTTTTGGGAGCGAAATAATAAAAACACGAATTTCAATTATATTTTTCTACATATTAATAAAATAATTTACAAAAATATAAGCTTTTATAAGATTTATTAACATAAAATGGGGGAAGAGTCGTTTTCTAAAGATATTAAGTATTAAACTCAACCCCTGAGTAAATTACCACATCGTAATATAATAATTAAATATAAAAGTAAGTAATCACATATTAAAATCTCGTAATAATAAGCACTTAACAATGTGTAAGTTTTATATACATTTTTCACGGAGTGAATAAATTTTGTTCATATAAGTTTCTGTTGGATATAAAATCAGGGATTCGTTTTCTTTAGTTATAAATAATAAATCGAACCCACAAAAGAATTATTATATATTAATACTAGCAGTATAGCCCGGCGTTGCTCGGGTGTAATGAAAGCTTTAAAACTAATCCATGATCCTGGAGCTCAAACTCAGCCTAAAGAATATTTGTGTGAAGTTTGGTGAGAATTGGATAAAAATTGTGGATTTGTATAAAGGACATACAGACAGATAAACAGACACACACACAAACATCTTGCCTTATATATATATATATATATATATATATATATATATATTCGATTTTCTGTACTATTTTAAGAACTGAAACCTTGAAACTTCTGAATATCGTTTCTTATGTCTTTGTCTATGATTGTATCAAATTTGATTAAAATCGTACCACTCTTTCTATAACCCATTTTTTTCGATTATCGATTTTTTATATTTATCGGAGGTACCTCAACACAAAACCTAGCTAAGAACACTCGCAGACGCTTATAGTACAACTGTGTAAATTTTCAAGAAAATCGGTTTAGCCGTTTCGGAGTCTATAGGTAACGGACACACACACACACACACACACACACACACACACACACACACACAGACAAACTTCCATTTATAAATAAGTTTAAATAATAATGGAAAGAAATGTTGAAAATTGCACATATGAAAGGCGAACAACAGGAAGGACATAAAAATATCATTTTCATAAATGCTGTCATTTTCGATGTCGTGAGTAAATTTGAATTCATAGAAAATTTTGTTGGACATAAAATGGAGGCTCGGTTTTATATAGTTATTAATTTTTTAACTGGCCCTTGTCTAAAAGGACTATTAATATATTATTTTGAGAAAACAATGACTCACATCTGAAAAAAATAATTTTATGTTTATACCGAGCATGGTATACTGGTATCATATTGTATAATGTAGTAAAATATTGTCTATTTATATATAATTTATGCAAAAAGACTTCTCCAAAAGACACGTTCTACTCCCTGTTTATTTAGAATATGAGTAGAGTATAATTATTTCTGATCTAACAAGTTCACAGTGATCGATCTCTAAGACGACTAAGATTCGGTATTTTCCAGAAATTATTGAGCAACTAGAGTTGCGTCTGACATGAAGCCAAATAAAGAGTGACAATGTCGAGAGAGGAAGGTTAGGAAGAGTGGAGAGCTAGGTTGTGAGCGGCGCGGAGAGCAGTTCAGTGGGGAGAGCTGACGAGCATCGGGAGATGAATACGGAAAACGGCTCGGCACATAGAGACGAGATAGAAAGACGAAAATAATGAGCAGGGGAGAGTATAAGCGGAGTAGAGGTCGGAAAGAGATGGTGAAAAAAGGGACGGGGGAGGGCGTGGGGGAGAAGGGAGAACAAAGCGAAAGAAGGTTCGTGAATTGATGTGGAATGGAAGAGAATAGAAGCAGAAGACAGGTGTTATGGATTAAAACGAAGGAAAAACAAAGAAAGAAAAGCGAAAACAAGGCAGATGTGAACAAGAAAAATTGAAAGAAAACAGATCCAAGCTGGAAGGAGAAAGGAATGAAAAAAAAAAAAAAAAAGAAAGAAAGAATGTGAAAAAGAAAGAGCGAAGGTAGTGAGACAAGAAGGAGAGTTTGAGGGAAAAAGAAAGAAAGAAGAGAGCGAAGCAAAGAGAAAAGAAAGAGGGAGAGAGTGAAAATAGCGACAGAAATAAATTTAGTGAGAGAAAGAAAAGTAAGATAAAAGGAAATCATCTAAGATAGAAAGAGTTAAGGGAAAGAGACAAAAAGAAAAGGGTGCGAAAGAAAGAAAGAAAGAAAGAAAGAAAGAAAGAAAAAGGAGAGAGAGTCAAAGAGAGAAGGTTGAGCAAGAACGAACGAAAGAAATAGAGAGTGAAGAGAAAAATAAAGAAAGAAAAAAGAAGAAAGAAAGAAAGAAAGAGAAAAAAGAAGAAAGAAAGAAACGAAGGGAAACAGACAAAGAGAGAACGTTGAGAAAGAACGAACGAAAGAAATAATAAGTGAAGAGAAAAAGAAATAAAGAAAGAAAAACGACTGAAAGAAAAAAGAAAGAACGAAGGAAGTGAAACAAAGAGAGAAGGATGAGCAAGAACAAACGAAATAGATAGAGAGTAAAGAAAGAAAGAAAGAAAGAAAGAAAGGACGAAGAGAGAGAGACAAAGAGAGAAGATTGAGAAAGAAAGAAAGAAAGAAAGAAAGAAATAGAGAGTGAAGAGAGAAAGAAAGAAAGAAAAAAGAAGAAAAAAGAAAAAACGAAGGAAAAGAAACAAGGAGAGAAGGTTGAACAAGAACGAAGAAAAGAAATAAAGAGTGAAGAAAGTAAGAAAGAAAAGAGAAAGAAAGAAAGAAAGAAAGAACGAAGAAGAGAGAGAAATAGAGAGAAGGTTTAACAAGAACTAACGAAAGAAATAAAGAGTGAAGAAAGAAGGAAAGAAAGAAAGAACAAAGGGAGGGAGACAAAGAAAGAAGGTTGAGCAAGAACTCACGAAAGAAATAGAGAGTAAAGAGAAAATGAAAGAACGAATAAAGAAAGAAAGAAAAAATAAACAGCGAAGGGAAAAAGTTAAAGGGAAGAGTTTGAGAAAAAAAAAAGAGCGAGAGAGAGAGAGAGAGAGAGAGAGAGAGAGAGAGAGAGAGTAACAAAGAAAGAAGGTTGTGAAAGAAAGAAAGAAAGAAATAAATAAATAAAAAAGTGCGAAGGGAAAAAGGCAAAAAGAGAAGGTAATATAAAAGGCAAAAGAAGTGAGTCAATGAAAGAAAGACGTAGAAAAAAAAAAGAAGTTAAATATAGAAAGCCGAGTAAAACGAAAGAAAGTAAAGAAACAAAGACAAAAGAAAGAGAAAAAGGAAAAGCAAATGAATGAATCGAGACAAGTATGAGAAAAAAGTGAGAGAGACAAACAGAGAAGCAAGAAAAAGAAAGAATAAAAAAATTAAAGGTGAGAAGAATAAAGCGAGAAGATTTAGAAAGAAGACGAAGGTAGAAAGAGAGATGGACGTGAATAAACGAAATTAGTGATAAAAATGAAGTAAAGAAGAGAGATAAGCAAGGGAAAATGGAGAGAGAAAGAGAGAAGAGAGAGAGAGATTCGAAAAACAAAAGAAGAAAAGGAAAAAAGAAATAGAGAAAACGAGTGAAAATGTAAAGGAAGAAAGGAAGAGAGTGAAACGAAAAAAAGAAAGAATAAATATGGGAGACAATTAAATGGAGAATGAGAAAGAGCGGGGAGATAAAGAGAGAAAAAGAGCTAAAGAGAGAAAGAAGGGTAGAGGAATAAAAGAAAGAGTGATAGAGGGCGAGTGACGAATATTGAACGAGACTGCTTAAAAAGAAACGGAGGGAAATTGAAAGAAAGAAATGGGAAGAGAAAGTTGAGATAAGAACGCAGAGGTAGTAAAAAGCGAATGAAAAGAAAAAGCAAAATGAAACAGTGAAAGAGTGTGAGAAGAGAGAGAGAGAGAGAGAGAGAGTTAAATGGAGAGAAAGGGTAGAAAGAGAGGAGAAAAGAGAGAATAAATGAAAGAGAGGAGAAAAGAGGACAATATCAAGAAAGGGAATCAAAAGGAGGAAAAGAAAAAAAACAAGGAAAAAAGAATGGAGAAAAAAAGAAAGAAACAGAAATACAAATATGAAAAATCAAAGTGTGTGTGTGTGTGTGAGAGAGAGAGAGAGAGAGAGATGATATAACATAATTAATTTAAGATTTTCATGTGATAAGAATCATACAGAAATAATTGCTGAATTAATAAAATTAATAATAATAATAATGATATATATATTACGGAAATTAACGAAGATTAACGAAACTTGGTTATAAACAACCGACAATTTTAAATGATTTGTTTGAACATTTTTTTTTATAAATACTCATATTTAAGTAGATATTCTGTTTTTTTTTTAATTAAACAGCATTAAATATTTATATCTACCGGGCTGATTACTTATGATAATTTTTTTTTACAAAAATGTGTCATTCGGCAGGATTCGAACCTGCAACCCCTATCCACATACGTTCAAATCCTGCCGAATGACACACATTTTTATAAAAAAAATTATCGTAAATAATCAGGTCGGTAGATATAAATATATAATACTGTTTAATTAAAAACAGAATATGTACTTAAATACAAGTATCGATCAAAAAGAATGTTCAAACAAATCATTTCTTATATATATATATATATTAATCGTTTCACCCCATGCAAGGTAGTAACGCCACTGATTCGCAGGGACTACATAAGAGTAAAAGATTAAATAGGAGTAGAGTAAAGAGAAAGACGAACCAGTTACAGGGGGTGTCAGAGAAAGGAGCAAGAGAAGGATGGGAATACAGGTGTGATGACAGTTGCAAAGGTAGAGAGAAAGGAAAAGATCTCTCTCACCGGCGTGACGTGGCTTCCCTGTGCCTCTTCTATAAATACTTTCATGGCTTCTGTTCTGACGAACTTAAATCACTGGTGCCCCCTAGATATGAATTTGCACAAGATACTAGATTGGCAACGAGGTCCCACCCTTTTACAGTGAAATCGATGAAATGTAACCGCATTTTCTACTCCAACAGCTTCTTTCATTCCCTACCGCATGCTTGCTTCCCCGACGGCTACAACCTCCAGGAGTTTAAATGTAAGGTCAATAGACACCTCCTAACACACTAACTCACACCCACTCTCTCCAACTCTCTCCCTATATATATTCTAAGTCGTCTATCACCCTCCTTCTGACATTTCCTATACCCAATCCTTCTATGTATTCCCCTGCGCTATAGTGGCAGTGGAATGCGTTGCTTGGGTTGACACGATTAATATATATATATATATATATATATACATCTCTTAACCACTTGACTCCAGTTCTTTCTACATCACCCTATATATATATATATATATATATATATAGGGTGATGTAGAAAGAACTGGAGTCAAGTGGTTAAGAGATGGGTATTGACATTGCATTTAAATTTCCTGGATGTTGTAGCCGTCAGGAAAGCAAGTATATGGAAGAGAGTTCCACAGGCGGGAAGTGAGAGAAAGGAAGCTGGTGGAGTAGAATTGCCGACTGAATTTGGTTGATCTAACTGTGAATGGATGGGACCCAGTAGCCAGTCTAGTTGCATGAGTAAACTCATGTGGCAGAGGCACCAGTGACTTAAGTTCGTCGGAGCAGAAGCCATGAAAATATTTGTAGAATAGACAGAGGGAAGCCACATCCCGTCGATGAGAAAGTGGCTGGATTCGAGCCGCCAAGTCGGTACCTATCACATTACTGATTCTCCATTGGAGCCTGTCAAGAACACTGATATATATTCTGCATTCATAAACGAGTTATTACATGACCTATCATGTGGTGTCTTCAAGCGATTTCTAAAATTGCAAAATTTGCAAATCGCTTGAAGACACTAGATGGTAGAAACCTAGGTCGCTTAATAACTCCTTTACGAATGAAGATTAAATGAAAGATAGAAGAAAAGAGGACACTAACAAGAAAGGGAATTCAGCTGGGAAATGAGAAAAGCAAGGAGAAAAAGAAGGAAGAGAAAAGGAAAGAAACAGAGATACAAATAATAAAGCATCAAAGAGAGAGAGAGAGAGAGAGAGAGAGAGAGAGAAAGATAAATAATGTAACATACAGAAACTATTGTTGAAGTTAACAATATATATATAATATAATATAATTATATGGTTATGTCAATTTTACATTGCGACATGGAAATTTCTATGTTTCGAGATTAATTCTCATCATCAGGAAATGTTGGTGTTGTTGTGCAGATGATTTACATTTAAATGACAAATACTTTCGGTTTACTGTGAATGTACGTGGGTGTTGTTTTGTGTATGTATGAACATATTTGTCGAATAGACAGAGGGAAACCACATCCTGTCGATGAAAATATGAAATTCCTTAGTCATTTAAATGTAAATCATCTGCACAACAACACCAACATTTCCTGATGATGAGAATTAATCTCGAAACATAGAAATTTCCATGTCGCAATGTAAAATTGACATAACCATATAATTATATTATATTAAGCTCTATAATAGTCATTATATTGAGCACTGTTTATAATAAAATAAATGCCAGAGCACTCAAAATATAAAAAACCCTTGAGTCCTCTTCACTTGGAATTATATATATATATATATATATATATATATATATATATATATATATATAGTGTATCGAGGCAGCAAGTAATTTTCTAAACATATGCTGTTAAATATAAGAGACAATGACTGTCTATTATGTTTAATCATGAACGTCGTATTTTTACTTTAATTTCAGTTGAAAATAAAGACAAAAATTCTCCATCATTGAAATAATATTTTATTAATTTGCTTCTAAGCTTTCGGCTCACATGATCCATCTTCAGAGAGGTTGTTTAAACTGAAATATTATAAAATCAACCATCACCGACGTTTTTATTTTGTGTTGCCAAGCGGAGTTTTATGTCAACACAAAATAAAATCGTCGGTGATGGTTGATTTTATAATATTTCAGTTTAAACAACCACTCTGAAGATGGCTCATGTGAGCCGAAACTTAGAAGCAAATCAGTAAATAATTATCCAAATGTTGGAAAATTTTTGTCTTTATTTTCAACTGAAATTAAAGGCAAAATACGACGTTTAGAACGGCTCATGATTAAACATAATAGACATTCATTGTCTCTTATATTTAACAGCATATGTTTAGAAAATATATATATATATATATTCTTCATTCATAAATTAGTTATTACGTGACCTACCATGTGTTGTTTTCAAGCTATTTTCAAAATTGCAAAATTTGCAAATCGCCTGAAGACACTAGATGGTAGAAACCTAGGTCGCTTAATAATTCCTTTACAAATAAAGAATATTCAAAAGTTATACTACATAATTTTATTGAACACTTTTTAATACAACTTTGTACTGGCTTAATTTTATTATTAAGTAATTACATACATTAAGTATACACATTAGAAAGTATATTTTGGCATGGGATAAACCCGGATTAAATTAAGTACAAACAGTAAGAAAAGATTCACCTAGCGGACCTTGACAAAATCTAACGGATAATCTGTAATGTGATAGATCCCGACTTGGCAGCTCAGATACAATCACTTTCTCACCGACGCAATTAGGCTTCCTTGTGTCTCTTCTACAAATACTTTCACGGCTTCTGCTATGATGAACTTAGCTTAGGGCGATATGATTATAAAAAAAAAATTCTATACTATTATAATGTGGGTATAAAATGGGGGATCAATTCTACATTACACTCAATATATAAACGGATCCCTCACTTTATGATCACAGTCATCCTTCTCTTACCATCCACCCATGCATTGAATACTGCTGCCATATCTAGTCGGGTGCCCCTGCTATTCACCTAGGGGTTCTTGACAAAATCCAACGGAGAGTCTGTAATGTAATAGATCCCGACTTGGCAGCTCAGATACAGTCACTTTCTCACCGACGTAATGTGGCTTCGCTGTGTCTTTTCTACAAATAATTTCACGGCTTTTGCTCCGATGAACTTAGCTCACTGATGCCCCCTATATATAAATTTCCTCGAGCCACAAGATTAGCAACTAGGTCTCAACCTTTTACAGTAAAACCAATAAAAGGTAAACGAAAATTCTACTCCAAAAGCTTCTTTTTTCACACTTTCCGCCTATGGAATTCCCTTCCGTTTACTTGCTTCCCCGACAGCTACAATCTCCAAGAATTTAAATGTAAAGTCAATAGTCATCACCTATTTCACTAACCTGCATCCTGCCTCTCATACTCCTTTCTCCGTTCACTTCACTCTCATCAGTATTCTCATCCTTCTTTAACCCACTTCCTGACACCCCCTACAACCTGTCACTCTTTCTCATAACTTTCATCCTATGTAACCCCCTGCAATACAGTGGCAGTAAAATATCTTGGTTGTGGGGCGATATGATTATATATATATATATATAAATTTATATAGTATTATAATATGAATATAAAGAGCGGGTCAATTTATATATTGATTGTAATGTAAAATTGATCCCCTACTATATGGCCACAGTCATCTTTCTCTTACCCACTTCCTGACACCCCCTATATAACCTGTCACTCTTTCTCATAACTTTCATCCCCTGCAATACAGAGGTAGTAAAATGCATTGCTTGGGGCGATATGATTACATAAAATATTATAAAGTGGATATAATATGGGGGGTCTATTTTACATTACAATCAATATATAAATTGATCCCCCACTTTATGGTCATATCATCTTTTATCTTACCCACTTTCTGACACCCCCTGTATAACCTGTCACTCTTTCTCCTATGTAACCCCCTGCGCCACAATGGCAGTAGAATGCCCTACCTGGGGCGATACGATTATAAAAATATATGTAGGCGAGAAGGATACAGAAATAATTTCGTATTAATTTAGTAGTAAGGGCGTGAATGGGACAGAATGAGCGTGTGTAATAGAAAGAGGTATACATTGATACATTTACAAATTGCAAGTCATAAAGCCTAGCGTAGGCGGCCGTTCGGTCGCACCCAATGGGGCTTAAAATTAGTATGAATGGTTCCTAGTCACTGGCAATTTCAGAAACATAGTAAATGGGTGATAGGTAGAGAAACTGATAGATGGCAATAGTAAGACGATAGCAAAAGAAATTAGCTACATAGATAATGGCGAACATACATATAAAAATACTGATAGATAGACAGACAGAATAATAGATAGATAGATAGATAGATAGATAGATAGATGTGAACAGACTGACATAGATAGATAGATAGATAGATAGACAGACAGACAGACAGACAGACAGACAGATAGACAGACAGACAGACAGATAGATAGATAGATAGATAGATATGAACAGACTTAGATAGATAGATAGATAGATAGATAGATAGATAGATAGATATGAACAGTCTTAGATAGATAGATAGATAGATAGATAGATAGATGTGAACAGACTGACATAGATAGATAGATAGATAGATAGATAGATAGATAGATAGATATGAACAGACTGAGATAGATAGATAGATAGATAGATAGATAGATAGATAGATAGATATGAATAGACTAAGATAGATAGATAGATAGATAGATAGATAGATATGATCCAGAATTAGATAGATAGATAAATAGATAGATAGATATGAAAAGAGTAAGATAGATAGATAGATAGATAGATAGATAGATAGATAGATAGATAGATAGATATGACCAGAATTAGATAGATAGATAGATAGATATGACCAGAATTAGATAGATAGATAGATAGATAGATAGATATGACCAGAATTAGATAGATAGATAGATAGATAGATATGAACAGACTAAGATAAGATAGATAGATAGATAGATAGATAGATAGATAGATAGATAGATAGATATAGAACAGACTTGATAGATAGATAGATAGATAGATAGATAGATAGATAGATAGATAGATTGATAGATAGATAGATATGACCAGAATTAGATAGATAGATAGATAAATAGATAGATAGATATGAAAAGAGTAAGATAGATAGATAGATAGATAGATAGATAGATAGATAGATATGACCAGAATTAGATAGATAGATAGATAGATATGACCAGAATTAGATAGATAGATTGATAGATAGATAGATAGATAGATAGATTGATAGATAGATAGATATGACCAGAATTAGATAGATAGATAGATAAATAGATAGATAGATATGAAAAGAGTAAGATAGATAGATAGATAGATAGATAGATAGATATGACCAGAATTTGATAGATAGATAGATAGATAGATATGACCAGAATTAGATAGATAGATAGATAGATAGATAGATAGATAGATAGATAGATAGATAGACAGACTAGATAAGATAGATAGATAGATAGATAGATAGATAGATAGATAGATAGATATGATAGATAGATAGATAGATAGATAGATAGATAGATAGATAGATAGATAGATATGAATAGACTTCGATAGATAGATAATCTCTTATCCAATTAACTCCTGTCCTTCTCTCGTCCTTTCCATATCAGCCTGTGTATTTTGTTATTTTCTTATTTAACACACGCAACTTTTATTTCCATCCTTCTCTTGCCATTTCTCGGACACCTCCTGTAACTGATTCGTCGTTCTCTTCGCTCTCCTTTGGCTTAAACATTCTCACTTTTTTTATGTATCCCATGTGCACCAGTGACGGTACTGCCTTGCTTTGTGTAAAACGATTAAAAAAATGACGTCTGGACAAATTGGCTACAGCTGACTTTGGAGGTTTGGTTGTTTTTGTTTAGCGGAATATCGACACTTCTATGGGTTATTTAATGCCGAAATCTGAATATGCTGTACGTAATTTTATTTAATTTTATTTTTGGGGAAAATAATAATAGCTTCAGTGATATTAATTAATTCATCACTGGGTGAGAAGAGGTGGATTCATACCTTTCCTGAAGTTCTTCTTCTGTCTACCTTGTCCTTTCAGGATGTAGGCGATCATGGCCCACCACGTCTTCCTATCCCTGGCGGTTCTTAGCACGCTTTCTCCTGTAACACCACGCAACCCTCGTTCTGTCATCCACCTGCTCAGGCCCTTCAAATATATTATCCACTGATTTCCTCTGTCTCTTTTTCCTTCTATCTGGCCTGTTAGTATCAGGTTCTCCAAGCCCCCCTTCCTCATTGAATATCCCTGGATCTTTAGTTGTCTCTTCCTGGTGCTCGATATTAATTTCTTTTTTGTTTCCATCCTTTCTAACACCTCATCATTGCTCAAATGTTCAGTCCATGATATCGGCAGCATCATTCTATAAAACCACATTTCCGCTGCTTCAAGTTTTTTCTTCATCTTTCAACATTTACTGCCGTTTTGAAGAACTGACCTCAGATAGAAATTTAGTACTCTCCTCTTTGTTTCTAGTGAATTTTTTCTTGTGCGTTAGTACTTAACTCAGCTTCTGGAACATGTCCTTCGCCATGCCAATTTGCCTTCGGATCTCGGTGTCATACTTTCCATCTTCTGTTAGAACCAGGAGTCGGCAACCCCCGGCCTCCAGGCCATACCCGGCGAGCAAAGAAGTTTTGTCAGGCCCTCTAACTTAACACTTCGACACTAATTATCTAATTAATTTGCTGAGAAAGTGGCAAAGAAGTTATCAGAGTTCAGCAACTTGCAATATCACAATTTTAAAAAATCAAAATTTAATTTTAGATCCACTGCTGACTTCCTTAAGAAATATATTTTGGTAAGCGGAAAATATAAACGTCTATTGAATAATGCGAAAATGATGGCATCATTATTTAGAAGAATATATGCTAGACAACAATCTTTTTACGAAAAAGAAATATATTAAAATTCGTTTAGAAGCAAGGTTGGGTGATGACCACTTGGATGAAGTTTAATTCCTGTCATCAACAAATACATCAACTGATGTGGAGAATTTGTTGAACAATAAAGAGAAACAAAAGTCTTATTAGATAATTTGCCATTTCTAACTGTATTTTGTTTTTTTTAATGAATTTGCATTTTTTTTGTGTGTCTTAGTTGTTATCTTGTTAGTCTTGCAATAAAATAAAGAACCTTGTTTAAATAATATAACATTAACTTCATTGTTATTTTTTTAATCGTCCAAATGATGGCGAATTCCTGGACGGAGCGGTCTGAGGTCAATACAATTTATTACAGCACATTTGATATCATGGCCATCCTTCGAGACTTTGCATAGCTCTCTGGCTCAAACGCACCAAACGGTTGCAGACCCCTGGTTAGAACACCTCAGGTCAAAGTTCGTAAGTGAATATCGTCGTCGTCCTGCGGCTACGACCGAGATAGAACTCACTACAGTATTCTCTGTGTATTTGGAACCCTGACGCAGTTTATAGCGAAAATCGCAATCTTGTCAAATAGTTGAATACTTGATGCTTCGCCAGGGCTACCAAGGGTGTTGTTATTGTGTCATCAACACTGGATGGGTTGCCTTCCAGGCCCCATCCTGTTTTTTAATCCATAACTAGAGGGAGGTGACGGATTAATACCTTTCCCAAGGGTACGAGTGCTTAAGTGAATGCAGGGTACTCAACTGGAATTCGAACTTGGCTCACCGATTTCTCTTTCCAAGACAACATCAACTGCAACACAATGCACATCCGTCACTGAACACTTACAGTGCCTGTTATTCCCAAGCGGTCACCCATCTAAGTACTGACCAGGTACAACGTTGCTTAACTTCGGTGATCGAACGAGAACCGGTGTATTCAACGTGATATGCCGTGAATATAACGAATTTGACTGGAACTGAAACTCGGTTTTCAGATTGACGATTCATTACACCACCCGCACATACAAGCTCACAACACGTGGTATCGCCATGCGATCACCCATTTAGCTTTATTGTTTAACATTGGTAATTGTACAGGAACAGGTATTTTAACCTGGTGTGGCAGTCAGCCTTCGGGTTGTGACGGTGGCACAAAAACACTTCCATTTACCGTTGCTACGCTAGGGCGATAAACGCTTTTTAGAGCCCTTTAAACAGCATGGGCGGACCTGAAGGATACTGCAACCACCTTTAAATTTGTTGTTTTTCATTTTTTAAAAAAAATTTTTTTCAGTGCAATCTTATCAATTACACCCTAAACTTTGTGACTGACAAAAATAATTTTAAAAAATTTCAATATTTAAACAATTTTAGTGGGGGGGCTCAGTTTTTCATACAATGTTATAGTAAATCGATCCTCCATTTTAGAATCACTCATTACAACATTACCAGTACCTCTAAATTTGTTTATTATCAGTTTTTTTTTTTTACTTTTTTTTCAGCTCAGTCTTATCGATTAAATCCTAAACTTTCCGACTGACAAAAAATTTTTTTAAATTTTCAACAATTTTACAGAGGGGGTGGGTTCAGTTTTTCATACAACCTTATAGTAAATCGATCTTGTGCAATTAACTTTTTTGCTTGCGCATATTCAACAACTGAATCCTTTGCGAAATTTTTGAATAAAGCCATTCTTGGAGTTTCCGAGGAAAATGCCATTGTAAGAACTGAAAAAAACTTTGAAAAAGACAAAACTTGAAAAAGACAAAAGCAACAATTCGTCCAAAAAAACCAAAAAAAAAACCAAAAAAAAAACCAAAAGACAAAAAAGAAAACAAAAAAAAAAAACAAAGCGACCCCAACGCGAGTGGTTCCAAAATGGAGGATCGATTTACTATAAATTTGTATGAGAAACTGAGCCCCGCCTAAAATTGTTTAAATATTGGAATTTTTTCAAAGTTTTTTGATAATCGGAAACTTTATTTTTTTTTTTTAATCGTATCGCTCCGAGCTAGGCGGTGACGCCACTGATGTGCAGGGGGCTACGTAATAGTGAAAAGATTGGAAAAGAGAAAGCCGGAAACCACATCCTAAACAGGGAACAAGGGATGAGTCTCTTAACCTGTTCATTAGACGTGGGTGGAATGTGAACCGCGCGATAGATAGATCTATCTACTCCAATTATGTAATAATATGTAATAAGACTGTGCCGAAAAAAGTAAAAAAAATAAATAAAAACAACAAATTTAAAGGTGGAGGTAGTTTCATTCAGGTCCCCCACAGTATGAAATATGGCACCCATTGTAGCATCATTTCGTGCACCTCGGATAATAATAAAGGTTATTTTAACCGGTTCATTCAGTCAGTCAGTTAAGTGACATACGTGATACAACCTTGGGCGATCATGTCTCGAAAGAGACACGATTCACTGGGTAGAAGAGTTTCCCAGAGTAGGTTGCCATTATTTTCTGTGGTAGACTGGTTGCCAACCAAGGCTATAGAACTCAATATGTCCTGCTATTCAACCCATATATGGAGGGAGAAGAGATGGATATTATATTATTATATTAATAAGTAGTAATTAGGAGGAGATTAGTTTATTACTTCATAAAAAGAAAAAAAACTGATCCTCCAATTTATGACCAGTAGAAGCTTTAATTATGTTTTCAACTATTAAATTCAGTCATTCAGTTAGTGCCATACATGATACATGCTTGGGTGATCATGTCTTGAAAGTTACAAGACTGTCTGGGCAGAAGATTTTCCACAGAAGGTGGCCATTACTTTATTCGGTAGACTGGTTGCCATCCAAGGCTATAGATCCCAATCTGTCTTGTTATTTGACTCATAGCTAGAGGGGAAAGTGATTTATTATATTATTAAGTAGTAATTAGTAGGGGATCAGTTTATTACTTCATAACAATCTAAAACTGATCCCTTACTTTATGCCCAAGGCTAAAGAACCCATTCTGTCCTGTTATTTTGATATATCTAGAGGGGGAAGAGATTTATTATATTATTAAGTAGTAATTAGTAGGGGATCAGTTTATTACTTCATAACAATCTGAAACTGATCCCTGACTTTATGCCCAAGGCTAAAGAACCCATTCTGTCCTGTTATTTTGATATATCTAGAGGGGGAAGAGATTTATTATATTATTAAGTAGTAATTAGTAGGGGATCAGTTTATTACTTCATAACAATCTAAAACTGATCCCTTACTTTATGCCCAAGGCTAAAGAACCCATTCTGTCCTGTTATTTTGATATATCTAGAGGGGGAAGAGATTTATTATATTATTAAGTAGTAATTAGTGGGAGGATCAGTTTATTACTTCATAACAGTATAAAACTTATCCCCCACTTTATGCCTAGTAGACGTTTTAATTATGTTTCCAACTATTATATTCAGTTAGTCAGTTAAGCGCCATACGTGATACACACTTGGCCGATCATGTCTCTAAAGAGTCATGACTAACTGAGCAGAAGATTATCCCGCAATAGGTTGCCATTACTTTCTGCGGTAGACTGGTTGCCAGCCAAAGCTATAGAACCCAATCTGTCCTGTTATTTAATCCATAGTTAGAAGGAGAAGAGATAGATTAATACCTTACCAAGGGCATTTGCATGTAAGTGAATGCAAGAAATTCAATTAGAGTTTGAACTCGGCTCCTCGATTTTTCGTTCCACGGCATCAGAATACGTGAAAAACATTCGGGATTCATTGACAAAATGGCCAGTGTTCCTGGCGGTTGGAATTTATGAAATATTTCCCTGTAAGAAATTGCTACAGAAAACTAGGTTTATCAAGTCCACAAACTGTTAACACTTGTTCGCTTATTGATTGCGGTTTCCGTCCTAAGCTTCCGTCCGAAGTATTGATTATGCATCATATAGAATTGATGGAGATGCTCAGCAACCTCGACATTTTTAGGAAATACATCAGAGTAATCAAGTATCTCTACTGGTAGCAAACTGCCTGTATACAGACAGGTAACGATTTCAGCAGATTCACAAATATAGAAAGGAGCGTAAAACAAGGTGTCTTTCCACCAGATCTCTTCTTGTACAGCGAGAATATTTTGAGGACCCTAGTTGCTACACCAGGATTTGTTATCGGAGGCCACACTTTGAACAACATAAGGTATGCAGATGAAACAGTGCTGATTGCAGACACGGAAAGAAAACTACAAAACCTCCTACAGAAAGTAGCTGAGGAGAGTGACAAAAAAGGACTACAAAATACAGCAAGAAAACTGAATCATCAAAAAGAAATTGTCTTTTTGATTTTTTTGTCTTTGTTTTCCTTTTCACTCACTGTAACCCCCCCCGACGCACAAGTGAAGCTTTTGCCTTGCTTGGGGTGAAATGATTATATATAAAAAAAATAAAACTATATTACAGAGGTTTTGAGAAATTGAACCCACACGAGCCATATTGACGATAAAAGTGATAGAGCAGCTACGAATGGATTCTTCGCTGTTAAAAAGGAAGACAAATCTTAAAAATATTGTTTACCGTGAAGTTCTATAAAATTAGATTAAAGAAATTATTCAAACGTGAAGTAAGTATTTCGTCACATACGGTGCTGATTGCAGACACGGAAAGGAAACTACAAGACCTCATACAGAAGGTAGCAGAAGTGTGTGACAAAAAAGGACCACAAATAAACTGCAAGAAAACCGAATGCATGGTCATCGGTAAAAAGAGCAACCCAAAATGCCAAATACAGGTGGGGGATACTAGAATCAAGCAAGTACAAAAATTTAAATACCTAGGAAGTGTTCTAACAGGAGATGGAAAGTGCGACGCAGAGATCCGAAGGCGAATTGGCATGGCGAAGGACGCGTTCTAGAAGCTGAGTAAAGTAGTAAGACACAAGAAAATTTCACTAGAAACAAAGAAGAGAGTGCTAGATTGCTATGGGATGTCAGTTCTTAAATACGGCTGTGAATTCTGGACAATATCACCGAAGATGAGGAAAAAACTTGAAGCAGCGGAAATGTGGTTTTACAGAAGGATGCTGCGGATATCATGGACCGAAATTGTGATGAGGTTTTGGAAAGAATGGCATTGAAAAGAAAACTAATAGTGAGCATCAGGAAAAGACAACTGAAGTTCCTGGGACATGCAATGAAGAAAGAGGGCTTGGAGAACCTGATACTGACAGGCCAGATAGAAGGAAAAAGAGACAAAGGAAGGCAGCGGATAACATATTTGAAGGACCTGATCAGGTGGATGACAGAACGGGGGTTGCGTGGAGTAGCAGGAGGAAACATATTAAGAGCAACCACGGATAGGAAGACGTGGAAAGCCATGATCGCCTACGTCCTGAAAGAACGTGACACATAGAAGAATATATATGCCAACTGTTTATAAGACATTATTATGTTGTTAATAACTGGGGGATCTATTCTATATTATAATGATATATGAACTGATCCCTCATTTTGTGGCCATTTTAGTTTCTATACATTTATGGTCCAGATATATGGTCTTCAGCTCGTGGATGACAGAACGGAGGTTGCATGGTGTAACAGGAGAAGGTGCGCTAAGAGCCACCAGGGATAGGGAGACGTGGAAAGCCAAGATCGCCTACGTCCTGAAAGAACAAGGCACATAGAAGAAGAATATATATGCCAACTGTTTATAAGAAATTATTATGTGGGTAAGAAATGGGGGATCAATTCTATACTATATTCACTATACAAACTAGAGTGGGATGAATTCTGATACGTCTATTGTTGAAACCGAGCTTAGTATAAGTACATAACTTTCCTGCTTTCAACTAAGCTAACGTGCAGATATAAAAAGATAGAAAGGAGTTTAAGACAAGGATGTGTCTTCTCACCAGATCTATTCAACTTATACAGCGTGGCAATTCTGATAGTCTTGCTAGGATCAGTCATTGGCGGCCATAATCAAAACAATATAAGATACGTAGATGATACAGAGCTGATAGTAGACACGAAAAAGAAAACTACAAGACATCCCACAAGATAAACGAGAAAAAAGAAATACATTTAAATCTAAACTTATTTATAAATGTAACTTTGTCTGTGTGTGTCTGTGTGTGTGTGTGTGTCTGTTACATATAGACTCCGAAACGGCTGAACCGATTTTCTTGAAAATTTACACAGTTGTGCTATAAGCGTCTGCGAGTGTTCTTAGCTAGATTTTGTATTAAGGTATCCCCGATAAATATCGAAAATCGATAATCGAAAAAATCGGGTTATAGAAGGAGTGGTCCGATTTTAATCAAATTTGATACACTCATAGACAAAGACATAAGAAACGATATTCAGAAGTTTCCAGGTTGCAGTTCTTACAATAGTGCAAAAAATCGATAATATATATATATATATATATATATATATAAATGGCAGAAAAAGAAAAACTTGGAGGGAACGGTCAGGTGCTAAGATTCGCAAGGAGCCTAGGACCACACCCGGTCATTGGGTTGCTGATGAAAACAATAATATTCAGGCATTTCATAAATATTTACGGACATCCTACTAAATGTGCCTTGTGTTGCAGTGGATATCGACTCGGAACGAAAGAAATTTTGCCGAGTTCGAATTCCAGCTGAATTCCTTGTATTCCCTTACGTACAAATACCCCTGGGAAAGGTATTAATCCATCACTTCCCCTCAGTTATATGTTAAATAACAGAACAGATTGGGTTTTATAGCCTTGACTGGCAACTAGTTTAACGCAGAAAGCAATGGCAATCTATTGCGGGATAATCTTCTGCCCAGTCAGTCATGTCTCTTTCGAGACATGATCGCCCGAAGCGTGTATCACGTATGGCAGTTAACTGACTGACGAAATGAATTTACTAATAAGTGCTATACAGGAAGTACCCGACTTTTTCTATCCTTATAATGCCTAACCACAGTATTGTGAAGACCATGACTTTTGTATTTATGGTACTATAGTGTTTGCAGTCAATAGTGTTAAGCCAACACGCTACGGTAGGCGCCGTTTTTGTGAATAGGCATTTTATTTCAAGAACTATAAGTAAACGTGCAAGTTACAAGACTAATATTTTGAGATGACTGTGAACTTTGCACATGATGGCCCACAGAATATACGTTCTAACTAATATATGATCGATCCCGACTTGGCAAGTCAGATACAGTCAATTTCTCACCGGCGCAATGTGGCTTCCCTGTGTCTCTTCTACAAATACTTTCACGGCTTCTGCTCTGATGAACTTAGCTCACTGATGCTCCCTGTATATAAATTTACTCGAGCCACAAGATTAGCAACTAGGTCCAACCCTTTTACAATGAAACCAATAAAATGTAAACGCAAATTCTACCCCAATAGTTTCTTTTCTCGCATTTTCTGCCAGTCAATAGTCATCTCCTATCTCACTAACTCGCATCTATTCTCTCAAGCTCTGTTCTCCATCCACTCCACTCCGTTATACCGATATTCTCATCCGTCTATTACCCTCCTCCTGACACCCCATATAACCTACCCCTTTTTCTCATCACTTTCTCCTATGTAACTCCCTGGGTAACAGTAGCAGTAAAATGCTTTGCTTGGGGTGAAATGATTAAAAAAACAAAATATGACTTTTGTATTTATGGCACTGTAGTAAATTTCTCCTTTCTTTGTTTAAAATAAGGTTTTACTGCTTCGTATTACGATGTTTAGCTTTGGGAAACAAAATATCCTATATACAGCAACTGTTCGATGTTATCTAATTTGAAATTATTTGAACGGAAAAACAGTATTTATGGCACTGTAGTGTTAGAAATTGGGGAGCCGAGTTCGAATTCCAGCTGAATTCATTGCCTTCACTTACGCGCAAATACCCTTGGGAAAGGTATTAATCCGTCTATTCCTTCCAGTTATGGGTTAAATAACAGGACAGATTGGGTTCTATAGCCTTGGTCGGCAACTAGTCTACCGCAGAAAGCAATGGCAATCTACTGCGGGATAATCTTCTGCCCAGTCAGTCATGTCTCTTTCGAGACATGATCGCCCAAGCGTGTTTCACGTATGGCACTTAACTGACTGACTGAATATAATAGTTGGAATAATGATTAAGGCTTATATTGGTCATAAAGTGGGGGATCAGTTTATTACTTCATGACAATAGTAAACCGATTCCCCACTAATTACTACATAATAATATCATAGATTTATTTTCCCTTTACCTATGAGTCAAATAACAGGACAGATTGGGTTCTATAGCCTTGGTCGGCAACCAGTCTACCGCAGAAAGCAATGGCAACCTACTGCGGGATAATCTTCTGCCCAGTCAGTCATGTCTCTTTCGAGACATGATCGCCCGAAGCGTGTATCACGTATGACACTTAACTGACTGACTGAGTGTTAGCAGTAAATAGTGTTGAACAAACACGCTACTGTAGGTGCCGTTTGTGTAAATAGGCATTTTATTTCAAGAACTATAACTTAACGTGCTACAAAACTAATATCTTGAGATGACTATGAACTTTGCACTTGATGGCCCACAGAAAATACGTTCTAACTAATACATTATAGAAGTAGCAGTATTTACACGCCTGGCTTAGTGTGACACAAGACTTGGTTAGTGAGAGGAACCAGGACGATTCGTCTGACGACACCAGCCTATTAGTCACGAGAATTAGGTAGTCATGTTAAGCTTAGCTCCCTATATGAATATGTTGGCAAACCGTCAAGTAAAATGCAATATTAAAGAAAGAAAAAACAATATCGTATAGGCAAAAGGATAGAAAAATAAAAATGTTTGAGAAAGAATGAATGAAAGGCAAAAAAATAGCATGGAAGAGTAAGGCAAGAAGTAAATCCTGTGGCGAGGAGGGGGAAGCAACGGTGTGGGGGCATTCGGTAAAGGGTAGAAGGGAAGAGTGAACGATGCGTCAGGAGGAGCGTGGGTGGGAGACGAGCTGAAATTGGATACAGGTAGCAGTAATATCGATCCGAACTAACGGATGGCAATGAAATGCTGAGCGGTAGAGAGAAAGAGAGGGGAAGAGAGAGAGCGAGAGAGAGAGAGAGAGATGGAGAGAGGAATAGAAAGAGGTAGAGAGAGAGAGAAAGCGGTAGCGAGAAAGAGAGAGGTAGAAAGTAAGATAGGGAGAGAGATAGATGGAGAGAGATGAAGAGAAAGAGAGAGGTAGAGAGAGAGAGAAAAGAGGTACATATAGAGATGAAGAGTGAGTGAGAGAGAGAGAGAGAGAGAGAGAGAGAGAGAGAGAGAGAGAGAGAATTTGGTGCGTTTCTTTTCACCCCTACCTCCCTGGTTTAAGTATCAGCGGTCACGTGATTTTCCGTCTACATCTTTCTCTTTCTGCTTTCTTCTCATTCACTGTAGGTGTGAGCGCGCATGCGCACGTGAGCAGGAAACCATGCGTACGTAGGAGGGCGCGCATGTGTAAGAGCATAACAAACGTGTACCTTCTTGTTGGTAGCCTGCCTCACATGCTTACCTAGCGCCGAGGAAACGTTGCTTTATGTCACTTTCGATTCGCATGAGAAAGATGTTAGAACATATTTCAAAACATAATGAACAATTGTGCCATTTTGTGCCACACACACACACACACACACACACACACACACACACACACACATATATATATATATATATATATATATATATATATAAATATATATATATATACACACGCTCTCTTTACGCTCTCGCACCCTGATTGAGCACTCTGTAAGAATGGTAGAATTTGAAAAAACAGTAGCTACTCTGTCATGTACGCATCGCTCATTCCGTAATGAATTAGAACACTCTGGCTATTAGGCGTGTATAATGATAATGTCTACGCTAAAAAGTCTGCCTTCTACCGAGCGCGCGTAGCTCAGTGGTAGAATCACCGACTGACGCCGATTCGGTCGGGTTTAAATTCTGGGTTAAAAGCAATCGGAGTCTAGCCATACTGATGAGCTGTGATACAGCGAAACAGATCTATCTGCGGATGACTATATATATATATATATATATGTGTGTGTGTGTGTGTGTGTGTGTGTGTGTGTGCAAGGTTTGTCTCATGTCTCCTCCGAATCTATGACACACCTCCCCTACTCTACTACATTTCAATTTTCATAAGGTAGTATCCATATAAAATACAAATTTTATTGTGACATAATTATGCACAATAATGCATCATATGCAATATTAATGAACAATTCAACTAGAAAAACTGGGAACAAATGTATCTAAATACAAATTACACACAGCCCACAAGAGACCATTCCATCTTAACTATTAACATTCTGATTAATGTGATTTTTCTTGCAAAGCAAAAATTTTGATTTAAACGGTGCGTGTTGTATTGCGGAATCTTTTTGAAATGTTTGTAATATTGTCTGTTATTGGATAGAAAGTGAAATTTAAACCTGTTTGAATAGGAAATGTATGTGGGTATGCATGTCCGGTGCAAGGGGTTATAGCACACCTGCCCTCAAATCTATGATACACCTCCAAATCTATGGCCTTCTCTAATCTATGATACAGGGCTGCATTTTACTACATCTCAATTTTCATAAGGCACTATTCATATAAAATACAAATTTTATTGTGACCTAATTATGCAGAACCATGGATCATTCCAGTTGAATTCGTTGCATACACTTTCGGGCAAGTACCCTTAGGAAAGGTATTAATCCGTCTCTTATCTCCAGTTATGGGTTAAATAACAGTACAGATTGGGTTCTCTACCATCAAAACAGTTTTCACACCAGTACTCCCATTCTTCTCTTGACCTTTACCTGACACCCACCTGTAACTGGTACGGCTTTCTCTTAGCTTAAACTTTCATTTTTCTCTTATGTAGCCCCCTGCACATCAGTGGCGGTACCTCCTTGCTTGGGGTGAAACAATTAATATATATATATATATATATATATATATATATATCATTACGATTGAGCTCTCTAGAGAAGAACATTTTTAAAAACAGTTTCCACTTCTGCTATATAAGCATGACTCTTCAGAAATGAATTGAGTTCTTTCGGTGACTTGTGTGTGTATACACTGCTTATATACAACACGTTAAAGTTTCCCTTCTCTGATTCCATGCGCCTATGGCTTATGGGTTAGCGACTCTGTCTGACACCAAATCGGTCGAATTTCGATCCCGGCCAGAAGCAAGTGGATGTAACTAGCTGATGAGCTGTGATACGGCGAAACAGGCTTGTATGTAGATGACTAATATATTATTCTCTCATTACAATTGAGCTCTCTGGAGAAGAAAATTTTAAAAACAGTTTCCACTTCTGCGATATATGCGTGACTCTTCAGAAATGAATTGAGTTCTTTCGGTGACTTGTGTGTGTATACACTGCTTATATACAACACGTTAATATTTCCTTTCTCTGATTCCATGCGCCTATAGCTTAGGGGGTAGCGACTCCGTTTGATACCAAATCGGTCGAATTTTGATCCCGGCCAGAAGCAAGTGGATGTGTCTAGCCACACTGATGAACTGCGAAACAGGCCTATATATATATATATATATATATATATATATATATATATATATATATATAGGGTAGGTATGGATGGAATAAAATTTCGTATAAAATATACAGAAATAAAATAAAAAATAACACCATTCTTAAAAAGTTCTTTATACAAATCGGAGCGAATAATATTTGTGATTGTCACTTGATAAGACAATTAGTATTGAAACAAATTAGTATTGAAACAAATTAGTATTGAAACAAATTAGTATTGAAACAAAATACATTAGAACATATTTATATTATCGTTACCATCATTATTAACTACTTGGTCAGACATTGTTCTTTCAATGTCGAAACAAAATTTACAATTTTGTAGTAGTTTACACATGTATATATATATATATATATATATATATATATATATATATCCGAGTGAGTACAGAACGAAGAAATAAATTTTTTTCGCCGTCTAAAACATTAATTTAAAACAGTGCTCGATATATGATGTATAGAGCAGTGAATATTTATTATAAATTATGTTTTAGAACATGGACATAATTTTTTATATATATGTCCTTTCCTCTACAACCATATGTTTGTTTCAACGTTGGGTGTCCAACGTTTCGTCAGGAGGAATAAGCAAGAGCTGGAATCATCCGCTGTTTATATTTGGTTCGTAGTTGTTGTGGGGTTGCTTGGGGTTATTGATAATGAAGGGAATGTATCTTCCATGTTGACCGTTAGACTTGTGAAGAACTTCGTGTGTAAGTGATAATTTGTTGATTAATGGCATTATATGTTGGAATGTACGTTTTTATCGGTCGGGTATTTCTTTTGGTTAGAATTTCGAAGAACGTGGTGTGTGGAGGGGTTTGATTACTTGGTCAGTTTTGTGTGTTTGTGTGTTTTTTTTGTGATTGGGGAACTTATCTTGTTTGTTGACCTTAAGAATTTTTAGGACGGCGTCGTGGTTGGCTAGTGTTTGATTAATTGGTGTCTGTTGTTACCAGGCCGATGTTATGTATTCTCTTACATTTTGTGGCGAGGCTTTCCCCTCGGGGTTCCTTAGATAGACGTGATAGGGGTGGGGTGTTTGTTCTTTTTAATTTTGATTTTTGCGGTACGGAATATTTTTTATTTTATTTTTGTTTTTTATATTTTTATTTTAGCGGGATGGGTTTTTTTTTTATTCAAGTTTGGAGTATTATTGTATTTAGGCGAAGTTTTTTTCCAAAAAATCTAAACTTGTATTTTTTAGGAAGTAAATGCAAGTTTGTATTTTATCAGTTTTTTAATATAAAGTTGTATATTTAATCTTAATTTTGCGTTTAGAGGATCGGTTTTTTTCTTTTAATTTTTTCTTTTTCATAAATTATCGCTTGGAATCCTGTTTATTTCTTTTAATTTTTAATTTTATTTATTTAGATATTTTTGTGGGTATTAGACCTTACTTTAAAGATTTATTAGATCGATTTTTCCTATAGCATTTTTTATCTGTTATAATAAAAATATCTAATCAAATTTCTAGTATTTTTTTTGCATGATTGTAGGGTTAGATCTTTAATGTGCTTACAGTTTATTTTTGTGTATGATATAATTATTCTGAAAAAGTATATTTAATTTTAATTTTGAATATAGGAATTTTGATTCTTTTTTGAGTTTGGGAGCCATTTTTTTCGTTTAATTTTGATTTTTCCAGTACGGAATATTTTTGTATTTAAGTAAGGTTATCACGGTAAGTAAGGTTATTGCTGTAGACTTTAGTAATAGTTTGTGAGCCTGTTTATTTCTTTTAATTTTACGTTTTATTTATTTAGATGTTTTTGTGGGTATTAGACCTTACTTTAAGGATTTATTAGATCGATTTTTCTATAGCATTTTTAATCTTTTATAAGAATATCTAATCAAACTCCTAGTATTTCCTAGCATGATTGTAGGGTTAGGTCCCTAATGTGCTTGCAGTTTACTGTGGTTTTGTGCCTCTGATTTAAAAGCTTGTTACTATTTATATATTTAAGGATCTCTATTTTTTCTTGAAGGCAAAGAAAACATGGTTCTTTTATAGATTTTGCTGTTCTTGCTTGTTTGAGGATTTTCCATTTAACCTTAGGTGTTTTATTTTCGTCTTTTAATTTCCAAAAGTATTTGGAGAGAGATGTCATGTTTTGTTTTTCTTTGTTATTGAAGGATGAGAGATGATTGTAAAAGCGCTTTTTAAATACGTTCATGGTATTTCCAATATATATTTTTTCATCTTTAGGATTTTCTATGGATGAAATCGAACTCATATATATCAGAGATTTCGTCAGACATTTATTGGTCATGGGGAATTGGTTGGGGTTTCTACAGTTACAGAGGTTGTTATCATGGGACGGACTTGTATTAGTGTTGGATTTATTTTTGCCGTGTATTTTTAATATTTTGGTGTTATGCATTTTGATTATTTTTTCTAGATTATTGGAACAGCAATAGCTTGATTTTATGGTATTTTTATTGAAGATTTTGCTCAGAGGGTTATTTTTGGGAAAGTGCTTCTCTACTAATCTAAGAAGTTTATGCCCCAGCTTGAAGTTAAGTGATTGATTGAATGGAGGGTTATACTATATTATTTTCCTGCTTCCATTTTTGCTTGTTGGCATTTTGAATTTTTCCACAAAGCTGATTTTTGATGATTTATACCCGCTTTCATTAAAGATTCTATTATAAATTACCTTGTGCTTCTCAAATATCTTTTTATTGGATGAGTGTGTGTTAATGCGACGTTCTACCGATGATGGGATGTGCTTAACAATGGATGATGGGTGATTAGAGTTGGGGTTTATATATATATTGGGTTAGCGTTGTCTTTCATGTAAGGTTGGAAAGTGTTCGATACTAGATCTAATGTTATGTCTAGGAAGTCTACTTGCTTGATATTGTGGTTAATTACTACGTTAAGGCCAAAGGATTTAAAGACTCTATGGATTAATTTTCTGGTTTTATCAACCTTACCTCCAGTAGATTTATCAATTATCATTAGTCCGTCGTCCCTATATAGTCCTATATTTTCCGTTTCGATTTCTTTATGTGTAGTTAAGTTGTATAGTAAAAATAATCCAATCAAATCCGAAGCCTCTGTAGAATCCAGGGCACCCATGGATAAATCAAAGTTCTCCTTTGAGTTCTTAGTCCACTGTTCGTTGTCGTGGATTATCAATGATTTCCTGCAGTTCAGGATAATTTTGACCTAATTTTGACACATTCCCTTCATTATCAATAACCCTAACCAACCCCACAACAACAACGAACCAAATATAAACAGCGGATGATTCCAGTTCTTGCTTATTCCTCCTGACGAAACGTTGGACACCCAACGTTGAAACAAACATATATATGTCCTCTACGGACATATATAAAAAAAATTATGTACATGTTCTAAAACATAATATATATATATATATATATATATATATATATATATATATATATATATATATATAAAGGTTTAAATAGACTAACTTAAGTGCCAGTTTTTTCTGTAAGGATGAATATATATTTTTACCCGCACCGAAAATTTTTAAAAATATTTAAAAAAAACAAAACAATTTTTTAATAAATTTTATTTTTAATTTAAATATAGGTTTATAATTAATTAGATTAATTTAATTAAATTTAAATATATCATATGACAACTTTTCCCTCCAAATAAAGTTTTTTCTAAAAATCTTTTTCTAATACTTCAACCCATTTATAAACGTTTGTTTATGGTTGCCAACGCTGTTTGTTTATAGAGACGTAATTTGGAATAGAGCTCATTTCGTCTTTTTTTCTTGATAAAGTCCATCCCAAGACGAAACGCGTAGGCGAGTTAAATGCATTTTTCCTCTTGTCTTCTTTTTATTTGACCATAAACAAACGCTCACAAATCATTCAAAAAGATTAACTTAATATTTTAGTTTTAGAACTCCTTTATGTGGAGTGCAATGTCACGAGATTTTAAAATGAAGGGAATTCAACTGTTTTCCTTAGACATTTTATTATGTATGTTAGTCTGTTTCAGTATCATTTCCATAAGATTTTCATTTTTGCCTTGATAAAGTCCATCACAGGACGAAACGCCTAGGCGAATTAAATACAGTTTTCCTCTTGTCTTCTTTTTATTTAACCATCCTGTCCTTAATCTCAGATATATATATATATATATATATATATATATTGTTGGTTCTGAGCTTTCGGCTCATATGAGCCATCTTCAGAGAAGTTACAAGGACGTTAACATAAAAACATCCACTATCAGCGACGGTTTTATCTTGTGCTTGCTAAGCAACGATAACAGTTATCAAAAATATCAAACGCAGTTCGTAAATTTGTAATGCGGTTTTATGTCAACACAAGATAAAATCGTCGCTGATGGTGGATGTTTTTTATGTTAACGTCCTTGTAACCTCTCTGAAGATGGCTCATATGAGCCGAAAGCTTAGAACCAACTTAATAACAAAATATCCAAATGTTGGACAATTCATTTCTTTATTTTCACTTGAAATTATAGCCAAAATACGATGTTTAGAACGGCTCATGATTAAACACAACAGACATTTATTGTCTCTTATATTTAACAGTATATGTTTAGAAAATTATCTGCTGCCTCGATACACTATATATATATATATATATACCTTCGAAATAGTAAGAACTAAAGGAATAACACTCCAGAGTTCATAGCATTTACTTTTTAACAGTGTTCGATGTTGGAATTTTGGTACTTATGTATACTGGTGAGACACCTATGAGCCAATCCATTTTATAGTTCAACAATAGAATGCTTAACCAATCAGGTAGCTCAAAATATTCAATGTGACGTGTACAAAAGGCGGCCATATTTTTCCGAGTATTCGAAATCAAAACCGATTCTGGAGAGTGTCTGATTCGTGAGTGATAATCTTTGACGTTGTTTCATTGAACTGATATCGTGCTGCGAGGATACTCTATATCCATATACTATGACGGACATGGTCAACAGATGCCAAGAGGATACTCTATATCCATGAACGTTACCAACATTATATTCAATCCCTTACTTTGTGACCATCATGGACTGTTGTTGCTATATAATATACATTCGGGAGATTGATTCTCTATTATAATCAATACATAAACTGATCCCTGACTTTGTGACCATCATGGACTGTTGTTGCTATATAATATACATTCGGGAGATTGATTGTCTCTTATAATTAATATATAAACTGATCCCTGCGCTTTATCTATAAATTATGGCGAATTTTACTAACACGTAGTAGAGAAATATTTGCAGTAATATTTTTTCTTACTGGAGTTTATAATAAAAATATTTGTTTCGCAAGAGCTGTCGTGATTCGGTGCTCTTTCTATCACCTCATTACGGTTGAAAAGTTCAGGAAATTAAATATGTAGAAACCGGAACCTCTAAACATGGCAGCTGTTGAGTAACGAAAAGAACGTTTTTATTAAAAGATACAATAATAAAAATATTAATACATATATATATATATATATATATATATATAGAGAGAGAGAGAGAGAGAGATAAATGTAAACTTATCACTATACTCGTTTCAAAAAAAACCTCCGCGTATATACGTGGAAGAAAAATGTGATTGTAAAAAAAGAAAGAGCTAAGCACATGAACATCAGCCAAAATGATTTGGACCGAGCTAGTACGTAGCTCAAAGAAAAACCCCGAGACGAGTAATCAATAACAAAAAATCTTCACTGAAGAGTCGTTTAGGTAAAACCTTGGCAGGTTTATTGGGTCACTAGTTTAATTTACTGAGATATATATATATATATATATATATATATATGCCTACCCAAAACACATGTTCAAATATATATATATATATATATATATATATATATATATATATATATTTGAACATGTGTTTTGGGTCGGCATATATGTATATATATATATATATATATATATATATATATATATATATATATTTATTTGAACATGTGTTTTGGGTAGGCATATTTTTAGATCGCAGTAATCCATATGGGATTTGGGGCGTTTATAGATATAGACAGAAAATTGCATGTTAGTTTCACGCTCCAGACGATCTTCAGGCCAAGTGTCACTTACCACCAAGCAACATTACATTAATTCTCTTGCGTCTTATATATACAGGCGGTAAAGAGGCTGTAGCACGTGACCTGAAAAACTCACTGAAGTATTGATTCTTATATCCACATTGTCATTCAGTTTCGCTCTATCTATCTATCTATCTATCTATCTATCTATCTATCTATCTATCTATCTATCTATCTATCTATTTCAGTCTGTTCATTATCTATCTATCTATCTATCTATCTCATTCTGTTCATCAGTCTATTGATATCTATCTATCTATCTATCTATCTATCTATTTCAGTCTGTTCATTATCTATCTATCTATCTATCTATCTATCTATCTATCTATCTATCTATCTATCTATCTATTCTGTCATTCAGTTCTATTCATATCTATTCTATCTATCTATCTATCTATCTATCTATCTATCTATCTATCTATTTCAGTCTGTACATATCTATTTTAGTCTGTTCATATCTATCTATCTATCTATCTATCTATCTATCTATCTATCTATCTATCTATCTCAGTCTTTTTATCACAGTCTGTTGATATCTATCTATCTATCTATCTATCTATCTATCTATAGAACCCAAACTTTAAATTTCAGTTGAAATTCTTGCATTCACTTATGCACATCTACCCTTAGGAAATGTATTAATCATTCTTTTCATTCCAGTTATGGATTAAATAACTGGCTAGATTGGGTTCTATAGCCTTTGGCTGTCATCCAGTCTACCGCAAAAAGTAATGGCAACCTACTGCGGGATAATCTTCTGCCCAGTCAGTCATGTCTCTTTCGAGATATGATCGCCCAAGCATGTATCACGTATGGCACTTAACTGACTGACTGAATATATTATTTGAAAACATGATTAAGGCTTCTACTGGGCATAAAGTGGGGGATCAGTTTTGTATTGTTATGAAGTGATCAACTGATCCCCCACTAATTACTACTTAATGATATAATACATCTCTTCCCACTCTAGCTATGAGTCAAATAACAGGACAATCTGGGTTCTATAGCCTTGGCTGGTAACTAGTCTACCGTACAAAGCAATAGCAATCTACTGCGGGATAATCTCCTGTCCCAGTCGGTCATGTATGTTTCGGCACACGATCGCCCAAAACGTGTATCTCGTGTGGCACTTAACTGACTGACTGAATATAATAGTTGAATACACGATTCAGGCTTCTACTGGGCATAAAGATGGGGATCAGGTTTATATTGTTATGCAATAATAAACTGATACCCCACTAATTACTACTTAATGATATAATACATCTCTTCCCCATCTAGCTATGAGTTAAATAACAGGACAATTTGGGTTCTATAGCCTTGGCTGTCAACCAGTCTACCGCAGAAAGCAATGGCAACCTACTGCGGGATAATCTTCTGCCCAGTCAGTCATGTCTCTTTCGAGACATGATCGCTCAAGCGTGTATCACGTATGGCACTTAACTGACTGACTGAATATAATAGTTTGAATAATGATTAAGGCTTATATTGGTCATAAAGTGGGGGATCAGTTTATTACTTCATAACAATAGGAAACCAATCCCCCACTAATTATTACATAATAATATAATAGATTTCTTTCCCCTTTACCTATGAGTCAAATAACAGGACAGATTGGGTTCTATAGCCTTGGCTGTCAACCAGTCTACCACAGAAAGCAATGGCAACCTACTGCGGGATAATCTTCTACCCAGTCAGTCATGTCTCTTTCGAGACATGATCGCCCAAGCGTGCAAAACGTATGGCAATTAACTGACAGCCTGATATAATTATAATCATTAGTTCCATGACCAGGTGTGTTTGGAGAGTCGCTGTGTCCCTGAGCATCTAGTTTCTTCATATATCTGGGTTGAAAGCTGGGGAAGCATTTGTCATGCGTAGGATGATGAGGGTAACTAGACGCGCAGTAGGATAAAAATACCTGTTAAAGTGTGGAGGAATCATCTTTGGTGTTGTGCCATCAAGCACAATAGCTGAGACTGAACTCCAGAATTAAGCAGGCAACCATTATAGCATGTGAAAAACTCACTTGAGAAATAACAAGCCTAACGTGGTGATTTTCTAAGCTTAGCTTAGGTGTGACACAAGGCTGAAAGTAAGGGACACCCAGTGAGGATCGGAAACACTACTCAATTATAATGATTCTAGCTTGCTAACAATTACACCACCATAGGTGCCCATAACATGCCTAACATGTGGAGATACCGAGATTAAAGCGAGAGATTAAGCATCATAGTTTTTAACCTGTTATTAGTCAGATGTATCTATAAAGAAAAATCAAGACACAGAACATATTTCAGTATAATGCTGTTTTGTACATTAACATTGTCTATCACTGAACTAGGCTACACCATGTATAGTAGGGAAGGTTGACTTTATATTTTTCCTTTAGAACATCAACATTGTTCACTATGTAAAAACTGGAGTTTGATGTGACACGTCTTAACACTAAAAATTAAATTAATAGCTTTTACCAATTTTTGAGCATTTAGTTTTTAATGATCGTCTGAAAATCTCCAGAAAGATCTTATTTTCGGAGATCTTTGCTTACAGACCGATTTCAAAATTTTGCTATGTCAAAAATAAATCCAAATAAAGTTGATATTTTTTGTATTAGATACATTGAATAGAAAATATATTCTGTGGAATTCTCTTCCGCATACTTGCTTTCCCGACAGTTACAATCTCCAAGAATTTAAATGTAAAGTCAATAGTCATCAACTGTCTCACTAACTTACATCCCCTCTCTCATGCTTTTCTACATCCACCCCACTCTCATCAGCACTCTCTTCCCTCTCCTACTCTCTTCCTGACACCTCCTGCAATTTCTCAGTCCTCAACATTCCTCCTATGTAACCCCCTGCACAACAGTGGCAGTAAAATGCCTTGCTTGGGGCGACACGATTATATATATAAACAAACAGAATTATGAATTACCAGAATAAAAAAAAAACGAATAATTTTACATTTCCTTTTAGATCAACATGGTCAGTCAAGTGCCATACGTGATACACGCTTGGGCGATCATGTCTCGAAAGAGCCATGACTGACTGGGCAGAAGATTATCCCGCAGTAGGTTGCCATTGCTTTCTGCGGTATACTGGTTGCCGACCAAGGCTATAGAACCCAATCTGTCCTGATATTTAGCCCATAACTGGAAGGAAGAGATGGATTAATACCTTTCTCAAGGGTATATGCGCGTAAGTGAATACAATGGATTCAACTGGAATTCGAACTCGGCTCCCCGGTTTCTCGTTCTGAGCCGATATCCACTGTACCACAACGCACATCAACATGGTACTCGGCGTAAAAGCTAGAATTCAATATTATAATTATTGACACCAAAACTTCTTTTTTGTGACGTGTAACTTCAGAACGCAATTAAATAGAGAGGGAACTTGAAAGAAACTTTTAAGGTTTGTAAAATATGTACTACAGTTGACTGATTCTTCTTCTTCTATGTGCCCTGTCCTTTCAGGATATAGGCGATCATGGTTCTCCACGTCTCCCTATCCCTTGTGGCTCCCAGTATGCTTGCTCATGTTACTCTTGGCAACCCCCGTTCCGTCATCCACTTGATCAGGCCCTGCAAATATGTTATCCGCTGCTTTCTCTGTCTCTCTTGCCTTCTATCTGGCCAGTCAGTATCAGGTTCTCCAGGCTCTCCTTCCTCATTGCCTGCCCCAGGAACTTCAGTTGTCTCTTTCTGATGCTCAGTATTAATTTCCTTTTTGTTACCATTCTTTCCAACACTTCATCGTTGTTTGCATGCTCAGTCCACGATATCCGCAGCATCCTTCTGTAGAACCACATTTCGGCCGCTTCCAGTTTTGTCCTCATTTTCGAGGATATTGTCCAGCATTCACTGCCGTATTGAAGAACTGACATCCCATAGCAATCCAGCACTCTTTTCTTTGTTTCTAGTGAAATTTTCCTGTGTGTTAGTACTTTACTCAGCTTCTGGAACGCGTCCTTTGCCATGCCAATTCGCCTTCGGATCTCTGTGTCGCACTTTCCTTCTCCTCTCCTGTTAGAACACTTCCTAGGTATTTAAATGTTTGTACTGGCTTGATTCTGGTATCCCCCACCTGTATTTGGCATTTTGGGTTGTACCTTTTGCTGATGACCATGCATTCAGTTTTCTTAAACTTTATTTGTAGTCTTTTTGTCACTCTCCACCGCTACCTTCTGATTGCACATGCCAAAAACAACTGAGTAAATTAGTGTTAACAAAAGACAAGGTGTATAGCCGTTATATGTATTGCCTTTAATACTATCAAATGTAAGTCCAAATTTGACCGACTCAGAAATGAGGCCATATCACTGATGCTTATTTAATATAGATATCCAGCTCTTACAGAATTTGACTCACAAGGTATGTTCTTTTGTTTACATATTTTAAAATTCGACATTGCAATTGGTGTAAATGCTCGAATTTGACGTGATAAGTACTGACATCCTAAATTATATTCATAGCTTATACCAAGTTTTGGGCATTTAGTTTTTAAAATTAACTTGAAAAAATGTCCAGAAATACTTAATTTCCGCAGGGTTTTGCTTAAAAACTGACTTCAAAGTTTTACTGTCACGAATAAATCCAAATAAAGTCGACATATTTTGTATTAGGCACATCGAATGAAAAATATATTCAAACCAGAATTATGAATTACCACAAAAAAATACATATATTTTTGACATTTTTGTTAGATAACCATCGTCCTCGGCGTAAAAGCTGGATTTTGATTTTTCGATTTGAGTTTTGTTTAACGGCATATCAACACCTCTGTGGGTTATTTCATGCCTACAAATTAGAGTTTAAAGATATTTTTTAATGTTCGGTTATAGTAAGAAAGTTGATTTAGTCAGATTTTGACGAAAAAGTTTTATTTTATTTTCTAGTTTCGTATTCAAAAAAAAATTTATTTTCTAGTTTCGTATTCAAAAATGTATTGCTAGTAATTTTTTTCTTAAGAAAAAAATTGTTGGTAATGTTTTTTATCAAAAAGTGTATATTTTTCTATAAAAGTATTTTTATATATATTATATTTCTATAAAAGTTTTTTTTATACTTTCATAGTGTTTTGACCCCAGTTTGGGGTTAGCTATTTACCCATAGCTGGGACCCTAACAGGTGCTACCACTCTGAGTCAGAGTGGACCTGGGAACAACAGCAATTAAGAGGTGGTTCCATGCTCCTGACAAACTCTCAATCAGAGGCCTTGCTGCTGGATGCAGTTTACCGTCATACCCAGGAACGTAAAAGCTGGAATTCAATGTTATAATTATTGACACCAAAATGTGACTTCTAATAATAATTCTTCTATGTGACGTGTCACTTCAGGACGTAGGCGATCATGATTTTCCATATCCCCTTATTTCTTGTGGCTTTAAATACCCATTTTCCTGCAATCCCAATTTAGAGTCTAATATTTAATGGTCGTCTGAAAATCTCCAGAAAGACCTCATTTTCGCAGAGTTTTACTTACAAGTTGATTTCAAAATTTTAATATGTCAAGAATAAATCCAAATAAAAATGAAATCTTTTGTATTAAATACACGGAGTGGAAAATATATTCAAACCAGAAATCTAATCACACAAGCAATATATGTCTTTTTAAAAAGTTCGGCAGGTAAAAATTGTGTGAAAAGATCGTGAAAGTTTACAAAAAAACATTAATCAATGAATAAGATTTATTAGATCATAATGAATAAAAACAAAAACAAAAATAGAAAATGTAAATATATATACAACACCATAATAAAAAATTATCAGGCAAAATGTGTTCTTTATTTAAAATCGCACTGCACTGTAGAACGTATTACTTTATAATCTAAACTTATTTATAAATGGAACTTTGTCTCTGTGTGTCTGTGTGTGTGTGTCCGTTACCTATAGACTCCGAAACGGCTGAACCGATTTTCTTGAAAATGTACACAGTTGTACTATAAGCGTCTGCGAGTGTTCTTAGCTAGGTTTTGTGTCGAGGTACCCCCAATAAATATCGAAAATCGATAATCGAAAAAATCGGTTTATAGAAGGAGTGGTCCGATTTTGATCAAATTGGATACACTCATAGACAAAGACATAAGAAACGATATTCAGAAGTTTCAAGGTTGCAGTTCTTACAATAATGCAGAAAATCGATAATATATATGTATTAATCGATAGCAGGAAATCAAAATTTGACTTACATCCATTCATTTTTCTTTCAGTCTATGGTTTCGCTTTAACTGGAAACATTTTAGTCTTTTGTGCCAACGTCCAAAGAGTCTGAGCTCCAGGACCATGGATTAGTTTTAAAGCTTTCATTGCACCCGAGCAACGCCGGGCTATACTGCTATATATATATATATATATATATATATATATATATATATATATATATATATTAGGTGCGATTGGTAAATTGTCGACGTTATTTTATTTTTTCAAATATTCTTTAGGCTGAGTCTGAGCTGCAGAACCATGGATTAGTTTTAAAGCTTTCATTACACCCGAGCAACGCCGGGCTATAATGCGAGCAGTCATAACGTTACTGCAAAAGAAAAAAATGACACTGAGGACATGGTAGAGGCACGTGCTAAAGAATTCCCTCCCTATGCAACTGTAAAAAAAAGTGGACTGCGGAAATTGACCGGGGGGTACGGACAGCACAGATAATGACCCTCGGCCAGGACTTTAAAAAACCTCAACCACTTTATATACACATTATAATAGTATAGAAATTTTTGTTTATGTAATCATATCGCCCCAAGCAATGCATTTTACTGCCACTGTATTGCAGGGGGTTACATAGGAGGAAAGATATGACAAAGAGTGACAGGTTATATAGGGGGTGTCAGCAAGTGAGTAGGAGAAAGATGACTGTGGCCATAAAGGGAGGAATCAATTTATATATTGATTGTAATGTAGAATTGATCCCCCACTTTATACCCACATTATAATAGTATAGAAATTATTTTTTTATGTAATCATATCGCCCCAAGCAATGCATTTTACTACCACGGCATTGCAGGGGGTTACATAGGATGAGGATATGAGAAAGAGTGACAAGATTTATAAAGAGTGTCAAGAAGTGGGTAAGAGAAAGATGACTGTGGCCATATAGTGGGGGATTAATTTTACATTACAATCAATATATAAATTGATCCCCCACTTTATATTCACATTATAATACTATAGAATTTTTTTATTATCCCAAGCAATGCATTCTACTGCTACTGTATTGCAGGGGGTTACATATGAGAAAGAGTGATAGGTTATAGGGGGTGTCAGGAAGTGGTTAAGAGAAGGATGAGAATACTGATGAGAGTGGAGTGGATGGAGAAAGGAGTTTGAGAGAGAGCTCTTTAATCTAGAATATAAATATATAGAAACTAACATTGCCATAAAGTGAGTGATCAGCGTATATATTCATTATAATCTAGAATTGATCCCCCCGCTTTATATCTGCATCATAATTTATTTGTTTATCAAATTTTGATTAACCATTTGATGCCATTCGCTGTATGGTTTTGGATGACAGACGTCGTACTGTCCAGCAAATATGTATGTCCATAAACATTAGTTCTGTTTCGGTCCATACTGTTTCTTGGGGTTGAGCAAGCTGTCTGTAAGAAAAACCTCCACAAGACCATAAGGTGTAAAGGTTTGATATTTCCAGAATACTCTGACTCACTTCAAGGCTGACCCTGAGAATTTCCACTACAGATTAAGTTTGAGTTTGGTTTAATGGCATATCAACCTCTGTGGGTTCGTGCAACCAGACTGGCATCCGGGTCTCACCCATTCACAGTTACACCAACCAAATGCAGACGACAATTCTACTCCTTCAGCTTCCTTTCTCGCACTTCCCGCCTGTGGAACTCGCTTCCTTATTCTGGCTTTCCTGACATCTTCAACCTCCAGCAAGGTCAATACTCATCTCTTAACCACTTGACCCTAGTTCTTTCCACACCGCCCTGTATATCCTTTCCTTTCTCTCCACTTTTGCAACTGTCATCGCACCTGTATTCCCGTCCTTCTCTTGCTCCTTTCTAACTGGTTCGTCCTTCTCTTCAATCTCCTCTAATCTTTTTCTCTTATGTAGCTCCCTGCACATCAGTGGCGTTACCACTTTGCTCGGGGTGATACGATTTAAAAAATTGCCAAAAGGGTGGCGATTTAATGTATTTTTAATGTTCGGTTATAGTGAGAAGTTTGATTTAGTCAGATTTTAATGAAAATATTTTGTCCTTATTCTTTTTTATTTTAGAAAATTGAAAATGTCTTCTGGTATTGCATTCAAAAATGTTTTGTTCAGAATAAGTTTTTTTCCTTTGAAAATGTGTTATGATCATTTTTTCTTCAAAATATATTGTTGGTAATATTTTTCCTTCAAAAATGTATATTTTTCTATAAAAGTTTATTTTTATATATGTTTCTATAAAAGTGTATTTTTATACTTTCATAGTGTTTTGACCCCAGTTTGGGGGTTAACTATTTGCCCATCGCTGGGTCCCTAACAGGTGCTACCACTCCTGGTCAGGGTGGACCTGAGAAAAACAGAAATTAAGAGTTGGTTCCATGCTTCTCGCAATCTCTAAATCAGAGTCCTTACTGCTCCATAACGTGTCACGTTTTCTTACTCCTATGTAAACCCCTGCAAAACAGTGGCAGTAGAATGTCTTGCTTGGGGTGATATGATTATAAACAAAAAATATTTTATACTATTATAATGTGGATATAAAGTGGGGGATCGATTCTACATTACAATCGATATATAAATTGCTCTCTCACTTTATGGCTACAGTCATCCTTCTCTTACCCACTTCCTGACACCCCCTATAACATGTCACTCTTTCTCATAACTTTCCTCCTATGTAACCCCCTGCAATACAGTGGCAGTAAAATGCATTGCTTGGGGCCATATGATTATAAACAAAAAAGTTTTTATACTATTATAATGTGGGTATAAAGTGGGGGATCGATTCTACATTACAATCGATATATAAATTGCTCTCTCACTTTATGGCTACAGTCATCCTCTTATTACCCACTTCCTGACACCCCCTATAACATTTCACTCTTTCTCATAACTTTCTTCCTATGTAACCCTCTGCAATACAGTGGCAGTGAAATGCATTGCTTGGGGCCATATGATTATATAAAAAAATATAGTCACCCTTGACATCAATACATTTGGTCCAACGATTCTTAAGCATTGTGAGCTCATCACAGAACAATCATAACGTTCTAGTCCTCCAAAAAACAGCTCCATAGCACAGATGATCTCATCATTTTTTCCAGAGTGGTCACTGTGCAGGTGAGATTTGATCTAAAGTAACAGGAAGAAGTCAGATGGAGCTAAGTCAGCTGAGTAAGTGGGGTGGGATATCAATCAGTTGGCTGCTTCAGCTACTGCAACCTGAACAGTGTGAACGGTGGCGCTACTCAAACGCTAGAGCACACCTGTCCCCAGCTTCCCTCTACCTTTCGACTTGATTTCTTCCTTCAGTTTTCTTAATTCTAATGCATAGCCTTGTCCATTAATAGTTTTTCCCTTTTCTTAGTCTATCACGATTACGTCTTCAGAATAAAAATAAAATCAGCAAGTGAGTAGGAGAAAGATGACTGTGGCCATAAAGGGAGGAATCAATTTATATATTGACTGTAATGTAAAATTGATCCCTCACTTTATATACACATTATAATAGTATAGAATTTTTTTTTTATGTAATCATATCGCCCCAAGCAATGCATTTTATTGCCACTGTATTGCAGGGGATTACATAGGATTAAAGTTATGAGAAAGAGTGACAGGTTAAAGGGGGTGTCAGGAAGTGGGTAAGAAAAGGATGAGAATACTAATGAGAGTGGATTAGATGGAGAAAGGAGCATGGGAGAGAGCTCTTCAATCTAGAATATAGATATATAGAAACTAACATTGCCAGAAAGTGATGGATCAGCTTATATATTAATTATAATCTAAAATTGAACCCCCACTTTATACCCACATAATGATTTATTTGTTTATCAAATTCTGATTTGGTAAGAATCCACCTCTTCTCAATGCTGATTATGTTTTTTAGATTTATTTCTTCTTCTATGTGCCTTCAGGACGTAGGCGATCATGGCCCTCCACATCTCCCTAACACCCCTTCTCTTGTTATCCCTCCTAAACCCGGCTCTGCTATCAATTTTTTAAAAATAATCATATCGCCTAAGCAAGGCATTTTACTGCTACTGTTTTGCAGGTACATAGGAGGAATATTATGAGAAAGAGTGACAGGGTATAGGGGGTGTCAGGAAGTGGGCAAGAGAAGGATGAGAATACTGATGAGAGTGGAGTGGACTGAGAAAGGAGCATGAGAGAGGATGCAGGTTAGGGAGATAGGAGATGACTATTGACTTTACATTTAAATTCTTGGCGATTGTAGCTGTCGGGGAAGCAAGTAAACGGAAGTGAGAGAAAAGAAGGTGATGGAGTAGAATTTGCGTTTACAATTTATTGGTTTCACAGTAAAAGGGTGGGACCTAGTTGCTAATCTTGTGGTTCGAGTAAATTTATATATAGGGGCACCAGCTTCGGAGCAGAAGTATTGAAAAATACTGAAAAACTGTCTTGTTTCTTCAACTCCTTCTTGGTGGGGTTTATAACTTTTTGAACGACACTTGTATATTCGAATTAAAAACAGCCATTACTCCATAAAATAGTCTATTATCATCTTTGTTTTCTTTTGCGACTGAATTTTAATCGATTCTCTACTGTTATTCTCGTGTTACTATCTGTGTCGCTTATTTAATGACGACAGGAATGATGAGAGTTTGGTTAAAAAAGAAAGCTAAATAAAGAAAATTTAAATGTTAAAAATTCCCATGAATAACAATGTTTAATACGAGAAATCAGGAGACAACAGGGAAATTATTTATGTAATAATTTGAATTAACTTCATAATGGGAATTCAGTGTAAATACCTTGTTATAGAAATATTATAAAATAAACAAAGAAGCCTTACTGATAGAACTATTTTATCAAAAATAATTTCTTTTCTGATGGAAAATTGCTCCAAGCGAATTTCAATGCAGACACGTAAAACTTTCAATGAAACTACTATAACAATATCATTAGTTTTATATATGCAGGAACGTCATATCGTATTTTCATTTTTAAAAGATCTTTATTTTAAAGGGTTTTTACATTTTTTTTTTTACAAATCGTTCGGCCTATACAATACACATGATCTACTCAATATAAAGTTTCACTGATTGAGGTTGTTGCTTTTAAGAGGTAAGAAGAGTAGATTAAGAGATCATGTACAGTAAAATAACAGTTAAGTGCCATACGTGATACACGCTTGGACGATCATGTCTCGAAAGTGACATGACTGACTGGGCAGAAGATTATCCCAGTAGGTTGCCATTGCTTTCTGCGGTAGACTGGTTGCCAGCCAAGGCTATAGAACCCAATCTGTCCCATTATTTGACTTATAGATTGAGAGTCAAGAAATGTATTATATTAAAAGTAGTAATTTTGGGGGATCAATTTATTACTTCATAACAATATAAAACTGATCCCCCACTTTAGGCCCAGTAAATGCCTTAATCATATTTTCAACTAATATATTCATTCAGTCAGTTAAGTGCCATACGTAATACACGCTTGGGCGATCATGTCTCGAAAGAGACATAAATGACTGGGCAGAAGATTATCCCGCAGTAGGTTGAGATTATTTTCTGCAGCAGACTGGTTATAGAACCCAATATGTCCTGTTATGTGACTTATAGATTGAGAGGTAAGAAATGTATTATATTAATAAATAGTAATTTTGGGGGATCAATTTATTACTTCATAACAATATAAAACTGATCCCCCACTTTAGGCCCAGTAAATGCCTTAATCATATTTTCAACTAATATATTCATTCAGTCAGTTAAGTGCCATACGTAATACATGCTTGGGCGATCATATCTCGAGAGAGACATGACTAACTCGGCAGAATATTATCCCGCAGGAAGTTGCCATTTTTTGCGGTAGACTGGTTGCCAGCCAAGGCTATAGAACCCAATATATCCTATTATTTGACTCATAGCTAGAGGGGGAAGAAATGTGTTATATTATTAAGTAGTAATTAGCGAGGGAACAGTTTATTAATTCATAACTATATCAAACTGATCCCCCACTTTATGCCCAATAAAACCCTTAATCATGATTCCAACTAAATTCCTTGGGGTTGTAGCCGTCAGGGAAGTAATTATACGGAAAGGCGCTCCACAAGCAGGAAGTGCGAGAAAAGAAGCTAATGGAGAAAAATTCTCGGCTACATTTGGTTGGTTTAACTGTAAAAGTGTGGGACCTTATTGCCAGTCTGGTTGCTCGATTAAATTCTTGTGGAGGGGGCACCAGTGACCTAAGTTCGGAGAAGAAGAGAGAGAGGTAAGCAATATCCCGTCTGTGAAAAAGTGGCTGGAGTCGAGCTGCCAGGTTGGGACCTATCATGTTACAGATTACCCTTTCATTTTATCATTTCACCCGAAGCAAGGCAATACCACCACTAATGTGCAGGGAGGGCTACATAAGAGTAAACGTTTAAACAGGAGGAGAGTGAAGAGAAAGACGAACCAGTTCCAGGGCTTGTCAGAAAAAGGGCAAGAGAAGAATGGGAACACAGGTGTGAAGACAGTTGCGAAGATCAAGAGAAAGGAAAAGAACAATTTACATACAGGGTGATGTAGAAAGAACTGGAATCAAGTGGATAAGAGATGAGTATTGACATTGCATTTAAATTCCTGGAGGTTGTAGCCATCAGGAAAGCAAGTATATAGAAGAGAGTTCCACAGATGAGAAGTGTGAGAAAAGAAGCTGCTGGAGTAGAATTGTCAGCTGCATGTGGTTGATCTAACTGTGAAATGGTGGGATCTTATTGCTATTCTGGCTGCATGAGTAAATTCTTGTGGCAGGGGCACCAGTGACTTAAGTTTGTCAGAGCAGACGCCATGAAAATATTTGTAGAATAGACAGAGGGAATCCACATCCTGCCGGTGAGAAAGTGACTGGAGTCGAGCTGCCAAGTCGGGACCGATCACATTACAGATTCTTCCTTGGAGCCTGTTGAAAACCTTGAGATGGACAGCAGGGGCGCCTGACCAGATATAACGTCAATATTCTATTTACGGTCGGATGGTTGATTTGTATACGTTCAAGATGGATTCAGGCGGGAAAAAACTTCCTGGCCAGACACAGAGAACCTATTAGTTTTGACTCTTTCCTCTCAATACTTTCTCACTGATTTTCCTCTTTAATTTCTAGTTCCGCTGTATCTTACCCTTTCCTCTTTCTTTTCCGTTTCTTGATTTCTCATCTTATTTTTTCATATTTTCCATCCTCTTTTCCCCCCTTTGGTTTAATATCTTTTTACTTCACACAAAACAATTTCCAAAAATAATATAGTCACATTCTTTTAATATTTTTTTAAGATAAAAGGTATATTACCATCATTATTAACTACCTGATGAGATATTGTTCTTTCAATGTCGAGACAAAATGTACAATTTTGTAGTAGTTTGTAGTTTGTAGTTTGTACATGTTCTAAAATAATAATTAGTATATATATATATATATATATATATGTAATTCCAGGTGAAAAGGACTGAAGGTTTTATTATTTTGAGTGCCCCGGCATTTATTTTATTATGAACAGTGCTTAATGTAATAAATATTATATGGCTTAATACATGAACAGAGTTATATAATTTAGAAAATATTTTAGATATAATACAATTTCATGGGTAATACGTATTTCGCCGCTGCTGACCTTGCAGCTCGTCAGACTCAAATAATACAACAGTTAATCCTCAAAATATATCCGAAAAACCTTTACACACAGACTCTCACGTGTCCATATTTAGAATATATATTTGTAACGGTAATTTGCAAAAAAACAATTCCTGGCTCATTCAAAAAACAAAAAAAAAAATCAAAGAGAGAAAAAAAAAGAAAAATATAGACAATTGATAATTGGAAAGAAGAGAAGAAAGAAAGGAAAGAAATAGAAATGTAAAAAGAACGAACAGTATACAAAGAAATATAAGTTAACGTCATATATCGACAAAGCGTCTATTGTAACCCATCTGCTTTCTTAGAAAAACATGACATGGAAATTTAACATTGAAATTTAGTTTGAAATATAATGGGATATATTTACGGTAAAAAATAAATTGTAAATCGTAATTTTTATAACAAATTAAAATATAGCCACTATTATTATTATTTTATAAATACAGTTAAAATAATTAAATTTATAAAAAAACAAAAATTATAATTAATATAGAAAAAATAGAAAAAACTAGAAAAAATATTAGAAAAAAATTTTTTTTGTAAATTACCGTTACAAATGTATATTCTAAATATGAACACGTGAGCGACTCTGTGTAAAGGTTTTTCAGGAATATTTAGAGGATTAACTATATATATATAATTCCAGGTGAAAAAGACTCAAGGTTTTACTATTTTGAACACCCCGGCATTTATTTTATTATGAACAGTGCTTAATATAAAAAATATTATAGAGCTTAACATAATTATATAGTTATAAATTAATTGTACATTGCAACACGGAAATTTCTATGTTTCGAAGACATATTCTCTCCTTCAGGCAATGTTTGATGTTTGTACAGATGATTTACATTTAAATAACAAAAACCTTTGGTTTGCTGTGTATGTATGTAGGAAGATATAAAAGTTACAAGTGTGTGTTTTTCTAACTAATCAGAGCGAAGATTTATTTTAGTTTTTGACCCCAAAGAATACATACTAACCAACTTTTTCTCTTTTTTTCTTTTTTTTCCCTGCCGTTATCTTACTTTTCCCTTTTCTTATTTTCCCTTCTTAACGGTCAAGATGACAACCTGCCTTTAACCTAATCTTATCATTTTCTTTTCTTTAGTTTTATTGTCTTTGTTATATGCCTATTTAGTACCAAGTCTGTCCTTTTCTCTTTCTTATCATTTTTGTAATTTTCTCGAAATCTTTGATTTAATTACATGATTTACATACACACATATGCATATTGTTGGTTTTGTTGACTGGCTGCTTTTATACAACTATGCCAGTTTACTAGGGTGGATAGCCAATTCCCTATTGCATACGTTTTGCTTATGCACACTTCTGCTTATTCAACACCCATAGAGCCCACAAGTGGTTTATAAGGCAGCTATGCTGAGTGGAACTTTAGTTACTGTTTCTGGGAGGTACTGCATTATCTAGCGTGATCAACAGTACGCTCATATTTTTGGTCACGATGACTTGTGTCTTCGTGCTCATAAAGCCTTGTACAACTCTCAAATAGTTCTGTCTAACCAATTTCATTCATATGAATTTGGTCCAACCGTGGGATAGTTTTCTATTATATATATATATATATAGTCATCCGCAGACAGATCTGTTTCGCTGTATCACAGCTCATCAGTACGGTTAGACTCCGACTGCTTTTTAACCCAGGATTGAAACCCGACCGAATTGGCGTCAGTCGGCGATTCTCCCTCTGAGCTACGGTAGAAGGAGGTAGACTTTTTAGCGTGTATATTATAATTATTCACGCCCAATAGCTGAGAGTGTTCTAATTCATTGCTGCATGAACGATGCGTATGTGCTAAAGTAGCTACTGTTTTTCAGTCTACCATTCTTCCAGAGTATATATATATATATATATATATATATATATATGTGTGTGTGTGTGTGTGTGTGTATGTGTGTGTGTACGCGCGTGTGTACGCGCGTGTGTGTGTGTATAGTTATCGTATGTATTCTTAAAAACACAAAAAATACGTTTTTTTTGTTACTTTTTTTTACTGTCAAAACATGAATATAAAATAACAATAGCAATATCGGAAAAATAACATCCTTGAAAATGGCCAATGAAGTGGCTGAAAGCGCATGGAAAGTTAAATATTATGGAATATTTTTACACTTCTTATCTCCAGCAAAAAGAAGACATGTATGAAAATTGGAAAAAATAAAAAAATTAATAAAATCTTCCTTGGCGGTCGTTTTTAACGAAACATGTTTAAAAGTGAGATTACTGTTCAAATATACATTATATATATATATATATATATATATATATATATGGTTAGAGATTCTAAAGTAAAAATTGGTAAGCCGTGTTTGTTGCCCCCCACCCCACCCCAGTTCGTAGCATTTACTTTCGTGCAAACATTCCTGTGGATGGTATTTGGCCTCGCCCCAAACGGTTACATAGAAAGGCAGATTGGGTCCTCTGCGAACGAGAACTCTTTTTAGATAATTCGTGGCAGACCCTCTGGCATTTCGTTATTATAAGCCCTTACCAAAAGTGAGAATCATATTTTTTACGTCATAAGCGTTTAGTACATCAGGCAAATTATATGTGTATGTAGACTGAGATTTAGGCTTTAATACCTAGGATATCGACGTAAGAGTCGACTCGGAATGCAACTTACATACTAATTCAATTAATATTGTTTTGGCAATTATCTGTTAAAGGGTTAATAAAGGTAAAAAAAACAGGTAACGATTATACAAACAGGTACAAACGAATGCCTATTTATATGTATACTACAAACGCTGTACATTTATTGAAAATAAATATTTACTGTAGTTTAAGCGTCATATATTCATACCATTGTGGCAGCACGGCTAACTACAGCTATTTTCTTTCATGACTTTCACCTACAGAGAACGAGAGATGAACGTAACTAGCAAATATACAGAGAAAGATGAAAAGACATGCACGCATGCGCAGGTATAAACGCATGCGCAGACAGAATAAAAAGCATTTCAGCGACATTCTAAAAATGTTTAGTCTTTTCAAATAGTGAAGTATCATCCGCTTTTATTAATAAGACTGCCTTCCTCTGATCAAAAATAGACAATTTTAAGAAGTATTGACATAGCCTCTCTCTTTCCATAAATAGATATACATGGGACGCCATATATATATATATATATATTGTGTGTATTTTGGCAGCATTTTTTCATTAATGCAGGTTTCATTGAATAATATAGACAATTTTTGTCTATTAATTTTGTGTAGGATCCGTTCATACCGTCTGATATACTTGATGGTGATGTCGTTAAAAGACAACAAAAAATCACAGTATTTGTTGAATTTTTTATCGGGTCTAAGCTTTCGGCTCACATAAGCCATTATCAAAGAGTAAATATTAACACACAGTAAACATAGAACATTTAAGCTATTAACAATAAAGATAACTGAATTGAAAATATAAGTCCATCCCTACCGTGGCGGATGGCCGAAGACATTGACAAAATAGTGGTGTTGTGGTCCCTGATCTGATTACTGACATTTGAGTACGTTGTTGGAAATATCGAAATTGATTGTATTCAAACCAGGTTTAAATTGTTTAATGTAGAGTGCTTCGAGGATTTTTAGTTTCTGCTTATTATTTTCTTGTTTGAGTATGTACGTGTTATCAACAAGCGTTTTTCTCAGAAGTGTGCGTTGATAACCGTGTTGTTCTAAATGACGGAATATATTTGAATTTTTATTTAAGTGCAACGTCAGACGCCGTGAGAGCGAATTTGTGGTGTGGCCGATGTAGATATTATTGAGGTTGTTAGAGATACATTCTCTAAATGGGCATATGAATTTATATACTACATTGGTTTTTTGCAAATCACTAACGGTGGGGGAAGAGCCGTTGCGGACAAATGAATTAGATGTAGTGGATTTAGTGTAATATATAATGAACTTAATTCTTTTGTTATAGTCTGTCGGAGAAATATTAGTATTTATGAGTTTTTTTAGGATGTTTTCATCTAGTTGGTAGTTGGAGTGCATCTGGCTACGGTATAAGAGAGTGATATCTTTAGGATTGGTTGGGTTAGTATCATGTGTTGTTTTTTCCATGTTAAGCTTTTTAAGAAAGTAATGTATTTGTTCATCAACTATGTAGTTGGGAAAATTATTATTGATGAGTGTCTGTTTTATATTTTTTAGTTCATTGTAGAAGATCTGATTTATAGATCAATTGACTTTTGCACGATATAATAGATTTTTTATAATGGCTATTTTGTAATAGTGGGGGCATTCACTAATATAATTGAGTGTGGAGGGATTTTTATTAGTGGGTTTTTGATACGGTGAGATAGTAAATTTATTGTTGTCAGTGTTAACTAATATATCAAGAAAAGGAATTTTGTTATCTTTGCTAAGTTCATAAGTAAATTTTAAAACTGAGTTATTTTGAAACTGTCTTTGAAGTTGTAAGATCTCATCAGTATTTTTAATTGATAGTAGGATATCATCAACATATCGTAGATATAGTGATGGTTTTGTAAATTTGGCAAAGGTAGTATTTTCAAGGTTAGACATGTAGAAATTACTAAAAATCGGACCAAGCACTGAACCCATGGAGACTCCGTCACGCTGTATATATATAGTGTTGTTTGGATCAACAAAAGGCACTTCAGTAGTACAAGCTAGTAGAATTTTTCTTAGGATGTTGGGATTAATTTTGAGTGGGGGTAATGAAGGATTACTGTAAACATTTCTTATAATTATATCAATAGTTTCACTGACGGGTACATTAGTAAAAAGGTTTTCCACATCAAGTGAAGCTATGATTTCATTATTAGGTTTTTCACTCTTGAGGATTTGGATTGCCTCTAGGGTTGACTTTATGCTGTATTTACTCGGAAGGTAGGGTGTGATAAGCTGGTTAATATGTTTAGTTAACTGGTATACAGGAGTAGGAATTTGGGATATGATAGGGCTGAGAGGATAGTTAGGTTTATGAGTTTTTATGGTTCCGTATATGTAACCAGGTTTATAGTCACCAATAATTTTAGGGAGTTTTAAGGAATTCTGATCAGCGTTGTTGGCACTAATGAGTTTATTAAGTTTAGATTTTAGTTGGTGTGTCGGATTTACCAACTAGATGAAAACATCCTAAAAAAACTCATAAATACTAATATTTCTCCGACAGACTCTAACAAAAGAATTAAGTTCATTATATATTACACTAAATCCACTACATCTAATTCATTTGTCCGCAACGACTCTTCCCCCACCGTTAGTGATTTGCAAAAAACCAATGTAGTATATAAATTCATATGTCCATTTAGAGAATGTATCTCTAACAACCTCAATAATATCTACATCGGCTACACCACAAATTCGCTCTCACGGCGTCTGACGTTGCACTTAAATAAAAATTCAAATATATTCCGTCATTTAGAACAACACGGTTATCAACGCACACTTCTGAGAAAAACGCTTGTTGATAACACGTACATACTCAAACAAGAAAATAATAAGCAGAAACTAAAAATCCTCGAAGCACTCTACATTAAACAATTTAAACCTGGTTTGAATACAATCAATTTCGATATTTCCAACAACGTACTCAAATGTCTGTAATCAGACCAGGGACCACAACACCACTATTTTGTCACTGTCTTCGGCCATCCGCCACGGTAGGGATGGACTTATATTTTCAATTCAATTATCTTTATTGTTAATAGCTTAAATGTTCTATGTTTACTGTGTGTTAATATTTACTCTTTGATAATGGCTTATGTGAACCGAAAGCTTAGACCCGATAAAAAATTCAACAAATACTGTAATTTTTTGTTGTCTTTTAACGACATCACCATCAAGTATATCAGACGGTATGAACGGATCCTACACAAAATTAATAGACAAAACTTGTCTATATTATTCAATGAAACCTGCATTAATATATATATATATATATATATATATATATATATATATATATATATATATATATATACAGTAGTGTGCAAAAGTATTAGGACAAGAATTATTTTATCTTTTATGAGGCATATTGACAGAAAATAAACTATTTAATTAAAGTAATTTTATTTGATTCACGTAAAAAATGCTTTAACAAGAAAAAATACTTGCTACAAAATAAATTTAATATTTAGTATAGCCTTTTGCTTTGAAACAAAAAATAATTGCGACAATTTACCAACCGCACCTAGTATATATATATATATATATATATATATATATATATATTTTTTAGAATATGTACAAATTTTTTATATATCCACTACAAATATTTGTTTCGAAATTGAAACTACAATGTCTATCAGGTGGTGTGGACAGGAATGGAAGGCCTATTTTCTTAGATTTGGTGAGTCGTGTGTGGGATGTTGGTGGGGGTTAGCACTGTTTTAAATTAATGTTTTGGACGTTGTAAAAAAAGATTTCGTCGTTCCTTATTCACTCGGATATATATATATATATATATATATATATATATATTATACCGTGCAAAAGTATGAGGACAAGAACTATTTTATCTTTTATGAGGTGTATTTACAGAAAATAAACTATTTAATTAAAGTAATTATATTTGATTTATGTAACAAATTTTTTTTAATTTTTTTTTTTTATAAGCGTTTCACCCCGAGCAATGCATGTCACTGCCACTACTGTGCAGGGGGCTACGTAGAGTGGAGAAAGGCTGATTAAATATAGGAAATGACAGAGGGTGGGTGATAGGCGGCTGAGGATACCGAGAATGAGGGTTGGGTAGATGAGAGTGTTGTGAGAATAGTTGGGAGTTAGTGTGATAGGAGGTGTCTATTGACCCTACATTTAAACACCTGGAAATTGTAACTGTCAGGAAAGCAGACTTGTGGAAGGGAGTTCCACAGGCAGGAAGCGCGAGAAAAGAAGCTGTTGGAGTAGAATTTACGGTTACATCTTATTTGTTTAACTGTAAAAGGGTGATCTAAAATGATTTAACAAGAAAAATACTTGTTACAAAATAAATTTAATATTTAGTATAATAGCCTTTTGCTTTGATCACATCCTTCATTCTGTCAGACATTGACATCACAAGCTTCTTCAATGTATCTAATGGTATCTCCTGCCAAGAAGCTTGTATTTGTTCCCAAAGTGTGTCTTGCAAAGTAACATTAGATTTATCAATTTTTTATCCAAAATATCCCATAGATATTCAATAGGATTGAGATCAGGGCATTGTGGGAGTCAATTCAAATTCCTAAGCCTTCCTATTTCTTCCTTTTTAGTTAAAAAATTCTTGCAATGGTTTGGCTTATCACCACCCTGTATTTGAATTTCAGTGAGTTTTTTATGAAAATCACCCCTGTTCTACTAATTTGCACACTACCGGTTGTGTGCAAAAGTGTTAGAACAGCGGTGATTTTAAACTTTATTTTGATGCCTCATAAAAGATAAAATAGTTCTTGTCCTAATACTTTTGCACAGTACTATATCTATCTATCTATCTATCTATCTATCTATCTATCTATCTATCTATCTATCTATCTATCTATCTATCTTAAGTGTATCGAGACGGCAAATAATTTTCTAAACATTTACTGTGAAATAACAGAGACAATGAATGTCTATTATGTTCAATCGTGACCCGTTCTAAACATCGTATTTTGGTTTTAATTTTAGGTGAAAATAAAGACAAAAATTCTCCAAAATTTTATTAAATTGGTTCTAAGGTTTCAACACAAGTCAGAATCATATTTGATGGTGGATATTTTTATGTTAACGTCCCTGTAGACTCTCTGAGGATGACTCATGTAGGCCGAAAGCTTAGCACCAACTTAATAAAAAAAATATCCAAATGTTGGATAATTTTTGTCTTTATTTTCACCTGAAATTTAAGCCAAAACACAAAGTTTAGAACGGCTCATGATTAAACATAATAGACATTCATTGTATCTTATATTTTACAGTATATGTTTAGAATATATATATATATATATATATATATATATATATATTCAATGTTTAGCTGCGATTTCTTTTTCAAATCTCAAAGGCTGTGTGTGGACATCCATATATATATATATATATATATATATATATATATAATGTATCGAGGCAGCAGATAATTTTCTAAATATACACTGTCAAATGAAAGATTTTGTTGGAATCGTTAACAAAAAGTGGAAAAGATTCAAATGAAAAGAAATAATTTCAGATATCTTTAAAGAATTAATTTACGTTCAAGAGTTAACGGCGAAAAAAGACGCAAAAATACGGGCAAGAATTCGAACGAAACTTGAAAAGAATAAAAATCTAACACTTCAAAAAATATCGGACGAATGCCAAAGAATCCTAAATCAAATACACGATACAGAAGAAATTGAAGAAGAAGAATGCGCATATATACAAACCAAATAAAAATGTAGTGAAAGAAAAATTAATGTATGTTTCAATTGTGGAAGGTTACATATCGGAGATGACAGTCTCATTAAGAATTTAAGGTGCTACAAGTGTGGAAAAGTTGGACGTAAAAATTTACCCTGTAAAATTAAAACAGGAAAGAAAAAATTATAGAAAAAATTGTACAGAGCATCGAGACGGGAAAAATTATTATAGAAATCAAAAAAAAAAAATTCAGTATCCGGAATTTAATAATGTAAATGTAAAATTGTCATCAGTAAGTCAGTATCATACGTGATACACACTTTGGCGATCATGTCTCGAAAGAGACATGACAGACTGGGCAGAAGATTAGGTTGGCATTACTTTCTGTTGTAGACTGGTTGCCAGCCAAGGCTATAGAACCCAATCTGTCCTATTGTTTGGCTCATAGCTAGAGGGGAAGAGATATATTAATAAGTAGTAATTATTGAGAGATCAGTTTATTACTTCATAACAATATAAAACTGATCCCCCACTTTATACCCAATAACACCTTTAATCATCTTTTCAACTATTATATTCAGTCAGTCAGTTAAGTGTCATACGTGATACACCCTTTGACGATCATGTCTCTTTCGAGACATGACTGTCTGGATAGAAGATTATCACGCACTAGGTTGGCATTAATTTCTGCGGTAGACTGGTTGCTAGCCAAGGCTATAGAACCCAATCTGTTCTATTATTTGACTCATAGCTAGAGAACGAAGAGATATATTATTAAGTAGTAATTATTGGAGAATCAGTTTATTACTTCATAACAATATAAAATTGATCCCCCAATTTATGCCCAATAAAACCCTTAATCATGTTTTCAACTATTATATTCAATCAGTCAGTTAAGTGCCATACGTGATACACTCTTTAGGCGATCATGTCTCGAAAGGGACATGACTGACTGGGCAGAAGATTATCCTGCAGTATGTTGTCATTGCTTTCTGCGGTAGACTGGTTACCATCCAAGGCTATAGAACCCAATTTGTGCTGTTATTTGACTCATAGCTAGAGGGGAAAGCGATGTATTATGTTATTAAGTAGTAATTAATGGGGGATCAGTTTATTACTTCATAATAATATCAAACTGCTCCCCCACTTTATACCCAGGAGAAGTTTTAATTATGTTTCCAACTATTATATTCAGTCAGTCAGTTAAGTGCCATACGTGATACACGCTTTAGACTATCATGTCTCGAAAGTGACATGACTGACTGGGCAGAAGATTATCCGGCAGTAGGTTGGCATTACTTTCTGCGGTAGGCTGGTTGCCTGCCAAGGCTATTGAACCCAATCTGTCCTGTTATTTAACCAATAACTGTAGGGAAGAGACGGATTAGTACTTTTTTTCAAGGGTATTTACACGTAAGTGAATGCAAGGAACTTAACTGGAATTCGAACTCGGTATCTCGTCTATATCCCGAGCCGATATCCACTGCACCACAACGCACATACAATGCCATAAATTGCCATAAAATGCTAGACACCAGTAGTGATATCACAATAAGGAACGAACTCACATGGAAAGTATAACCTATATTAAAAAGAATTTTAAAAATTGCACGTGGCGTTTCGGTTGAAAAATTATTTGTTATTTGCGAAATAACGCCAACGTTTCATTTTGTATCAAGTTGTCTAAAAGTTAAGGCTTATGTGTTGAAAACTACTACACACTTATTCGTTACTGATTGGAAGGAATTTTTCGTGTTTTGGGATTTACCTAGAAATAGTTATTACAAAAATATTAGTGAACAAGTAACCAGTTTGAATTTTCATATTTTTTTTAAGGAATCGTTGAAAAATTCTCTCCTGATTTTCTGTTCCGAAGTGAAAGCAAAATTTCAAGTGATAAAGGGTCGACGTCAGTATTTAAGCCGAGACTTAGTGCACCGTTCGGGGCCTTGGATCAAGTCAACGAGGAATTAAACCGACATGAAAAAAATGAGTGTAACTAGAAACAAATCTTCGAAAAATTTCACGTGGTGTGTCAGGTTAAAAATTACTTATTATATGTGAAATGACAAAAAGAAAAGATTGACTGAACAAAAGGATCGTGAGGAAGAACCTATGCAAGTTTTGTATGATATCTTTGACATATCATCACCCTAGGAATTCGTTGAACGTACAACGGTCTCTGTCTTCGGGCCGAGTTCGATTTATTCCGTAGACCTAACGCTGACTGAGAAAAATAGACAAGCTTAGTGCCCCAATCCACGTATATGAGGGTTGTATTTTAACAGCTCGAAAACATAGAAAGTAATTATTTACATAAAAATAAAAAAATTAAAAAATCTCAGGTTGTGCGTCGGGTTAAAAATTATTTGTTACTAGCAGTATAGCCCGGCGTTACTCGGGTTTAACGAAAGCTTTAAAACTAATCCATGGTCCTGGAGCTCAGACTCTTTGGACGTTGGCACGAAAGACTGAAAAGCAATAGTTGTTTCCAGTTAAAGCGAAACCGTAGACTGAAAGAAAAATGAATGGATTTTAAGTCAAATTTTGATTTCCTGGTATCGATATCAAATAAGTTTTTTTCGTCGTAAACTGAATTTTGAAGGCTAAATAAGTCCTCTGAGTAAGTGGTATCATGGCTGAGACAGAGAACTAAAATTATACCTACTTAGATCCAAACCCGAAGCAAAAACTGAAATACAAGGGTTGAAAAAAATACAGACATACAGGCAGATAAACAGACACACACACAAACATCTTGACTTATATATATATATATTATCGATTTTCTGCACTACTGTAAGAACTGCAACCTTGAAACTTCTGAATATCGTTTCTTATGTCTTTGTCTATGAGTGTATCAAATTTGATTAAAATCGGACTACTCCTTCTATAATCCGATTTTTTCGATTTTCGATATTTCTTAGGGGTACCTCGACACAAAACCTAGCTAAAAACACTGGCACACAACTGTGTAATTATTTAAGAAAATCGGTTCAGCCATTTCGGAGTCTATAAGTAATGGACGCACACACACAGAGACAAAGTTCCATTTATAAATAAATTTAGATGGGTGAAATGACATGCAAAATTTCATTTCGTAACAAATGTTTAAAAACAAAACCCTATGTGTTAAAAACACTACGAACTTATTCGCTACTGAATTATAATGGAATAATGGAATTATAATGGAATAATGGAATTATTCGAGTTATGGGATTTACCTATAAATATTTATTACTAAAATATAAGTTGACAAGCGATCAAATTTTAAAAAATAGTGAAATTTAAAGGATGAATTTAAAGAAAATATTTCCTGATGTTCCGATTATTTGGATCGGTGTACAAAATGTACAAAAAGGGCCGATGCCAGTATTTAGACCAAAACGAAGTGGACCATTGTAGCATAGGATGAAGTCAATGAAGAATTAGACAGACTTGAAAAAGATGGGTGTAACTTTAAAAAAATGACCATTCAAAATGGGTAGCAACAGCAGTGGATGTAAAGAAAAAAAATCGTGTTTGTGCTGATTTTTCGACTGGGTTAAACAAATCTTTAGAATCGCATAACTGTTAAGTCCAGTAGAACATTTTGCGAAATTAAACAATGAAAATTTTTTTTTCGAAGCAGGATTTTTCTTAGGCAAATGTGCAACTACAAGGTGAAGAAGAATGTTCA